>BMAO01000156.1:39636-147174 GCA_019973975.1 Trichonephila clavata | reverse complement strand
GTTATTAGAAGAAAGAATAAAACCAAGTCTCGGCAGAATTCAAAACTTATGGAAGATATATTTGTATTTTTTGTTGGTTTCTGTTTTTTTTCTTTGAATTATTAAAGCAATTAACTCCATGTATTTGCTAGTGGAAATGAAGTTATATCAACCACCAGCGCCCCCCCCCCTTTTTGGATTAAATTTTCTCATTTCTACCTAAAAGTGCTAAGCATTTTTCAGGTAATTTAATGCGTTAATTCAAAGCGATCTTAGTTTATTTGGTTATTTAAAATTCTTACAATAAATTAAGTTTTTACACAATACATTATCAACGTTATAATTATAATATGCCATTATAGACAGACATTTAAAAGTGTAATTTGCAATTAGATAAAAGAGATTCCATCCAATGAATACCATCAATTCGAAGATATTTTCGTTCATTAATATGTGTAAACGAATTATCTTTTACTTAAATACTCCAATGTCTTACGTTAATACAGTGTTTATCTAACTGTGGAGTGGACCCACCTAGGGGGATAGCTATATACTCTACAAGGGGGGGAGAAGGCTAAGCATATTAAAAAGTCGGAAAAAAAGATTTTTTTAAAAAAAACTATTAATTTACTGACAGTAAACAAATAAAATACATTCTGACATTATAAAAAATAAAATACATATTTACACTGATATAATACACTTATAAATGCATCAGTACTGCACAATGTATTTTATAATTAATATAACAATACCAAGTTAAGAACAAGTTAATATTACCAGTGAACTTATGGGCTTGTCATGTATAAAATTATACCAAAAATTAACACTCAACTTGCTAATTTGTACAGTTTTTCATTAATCCCTGAACTGACAATTAAAAGTAACGCGATTCACTTCCCCAATGCCATCGTTTTCCACGTAAGCACTCGTATGTCCGTCACCTGTTGCTTTGAAATGCGACGTTAATAAACAATAAACTGAGAAAGCAATTAGAAATTTTATACGATTAAAACACAAATTCAGAACTCCTGAAACCTTAAAGGATGTTAAATTTATGAGTAATTTTTTTTTTTAATATAGGTATTGCCTTTTTCCAAATTTCATTTTCCATAATACGACGGTGTCATATGTCATACTCCTTAGAAGAAAACAAATTTTATTATATTTTATTCGGGAAACACAACACATTGCAATTGCAGGTACGATTTTAAGGAATGAAAACTCAAATTCAAAACTCTTGGATCCCTAAATTCTGTGAGTCAATGATAATTATGAATTATTTTTAGGAATCATCAGGATTGCCTTTTGTTCCAAGATTCATTTTATATCATGTGATAGTACAGTGTATCATACTCCTTACAAAAAAACTAAATTTGATTGTATTTTATTCGCGGGGATCAACACATTTCAACTGCAGGTGTGAAACAACTCGATGAAGTTGTAGAACAAACACTAGTAGAGGGAAAGAGGAATTGATAATGAGAATCTTGGTTGCAAAAAGAGCAGATGTTCTCTTGCAATTCGTGTTCTTTTTAACTCACGTAGAACTTACTATTCGTAATATATGGTATTTAATCTACTGTTTGAAAATATGCCTGAAGGGAAGTTTGTTAGAGAACTGAATATAAGTCATAATTAAGAAGCACATCAGAAAGTTTACTGTATTTTAAAGGAAATTGCTAAATGTATTAATATTGCGTATTATCTATTTTTGTTCTTTGGGGGGGGGGGGTAGATCTTTTACAACATCTGGGGAAAGATGTTTACTAGTTTCCAAGTTCGTTAATGTTTCTGACAGCTCTTATTATTTCCTTTACACAAAGTTTCCCTTCAATCGACCAATATAATTTGCAGTTCTAAATAGCCAGTGTCAAAAAAATAGTTTGATACTTAATTTGTTTATTTCCTTTTCCCGCATCTACATTTTATCTGTAAGAGAATTTTACAAGCTGTGACTGTTTAGCAAGCTTCAGCCCTTTTACGTTCCGCATGATGATCTTTTAATTGGATTTACACAAGGTCACAATCTACACTCTGTAATTATTAACATAGCCTGCCACCAAGTAAATGTTCTTATAGATTTTAAATCATATGCAATTGGTCAAGATAATATGGGAGAAAAAATCTAATGATAAAAGGGGGGGGGACTCCTGCTTGCTTTTTAAATAATTTGCTAAGACTAATGATTTTAATCTATCATTTTTTGCAAGATAATTTTATTATACAATCGTACGTTTTCCATGTGTCAAATTTCTTTGAAACCTGTTTGCCATTGAAATTTAAGAAACCATTTTCTCTCTTTATTTATCTCAATGAGTACCATTAAATTCACTCATTAAAAAAAATTGCGTAAGCATAATTTTAATTATTTGAAGTTTTCCTTAAGAACTCTAAAATACTTCATACAAAATTTATTTTGGACTCTTGCATTTCAAATTTTTTTTTATGTAATGTGTTATTTCATAAGCAATATAATACAGTTATAAATTACTTTAATAAAAGAAATTCATTATTATTTTTGGCATGAATTCTGAATTGGAATTTTCATCAGTAAGATTTTTCTTAATCAGAAATGGACTTATGCGATAAAGTTATAATCATTTTTTTAAATCATTGAATTTGTAAAAATATTTTTTAAAAAATGATTTTATGTAATCAAATATGGCTGTTTTTTTATTTGGTCTATTTTTTATTAATTTATGTTTATTTATTTTTTATTTTATAACAAAACACAAAATAACTTTTTGTTTATTTAGAATAGTGTTCATAGAGAAATATATTTGTAATTAAACTTCAGAACAAAAACTTTTTCTAAAGAATACGAAGGTGTAATTTTAAACATCAATTAACTTTCTTTGAGATATAATATTATTTTACTAATGCGGAGAATGAGGAGCTTATTGAATTGCATCAAACGATAAGCAAATGTTTATAATTAGCTTCTTTCTTAATTGATTAGTTTTTATAATATATATTTTAAACACAAAATTCATTCAGTTCTAGAACTGGATGAATGAACATATGGATCCGGGGAAATTCAATTTATTCCATAATCTAGGGATATGATGAGTCGTCTAATTAAATATTAATTAAATATTTTAAAATTAGTGTACTAAGTATTTCAACGAAATAATTCTAAGAATATATATACTATATAATCTAAACTCAAAAATGCAAATCATATACTGCAAAACGATTTTTAACACAATGAATCACATTAAATGCTGTTTTTGCAAAGAATTCTTCGTCGTATTTGTTTCTAATTTAAGCTATGCATCTCAAAAAAAATGCACAGCCTCATCTTCAAAATCACTGTAGTATTTCGAACTAGTAACTTAATTCATTTCAATGCACGAATATTACAAAATAATCAATAAATTTCTCACATTCCGATCTAAAAATATAATTACATTTCAAAACAATCTTGAGAATTCCTGTACAAGAGTGGAGGGGAAAAAATACTATTTTTAATGAGATGTCATTCTTTCTTGCTGCTTAGTTTAACAAATATATTTTTTCTGATCATGAAATAATTATAAAGTATTCTTAAGTTCTAGAGAAAAAAAGGTCAGTTAATAAAAAATTTTATTTCCTTAAAAAGTTATCGAAAATTGATTATTACTTTTAAGTTAAAATTTAACTTTTAAATTAATTATTTAATTTAGTTTAATTAAATAATTAAAAATTAATTGATTAATTTTTTTAATTTTTTTTTCTATGTTATTACATTTTATACTTTTCGAGGATAACTAAAAATTCTGAAAATTTTAGATGGCATTAATATTAGTGCACAATACTTGTTGTTTATGCCAGTAACATCTGATCAAGGTCCACAAAATTCATCGCGGCTAAGAGCTAGATTTCATATCTTTTTACAAAGAGCTCTTACCAGTGGCGGATTAAGCGGATGTCGGACCTGGCGGCCGCCAGGGGCCCCAGTGCTGGTAGGGGCCCAAGCTTGATGAGTGTTAAGGCCAATGACAAACCCAACCACGCTACCTTGCAACAAGAAATGAAAAGAAAACAAAGAGATACAATGAAAACCCCGCTAGAAATTTATCGATATGTTAAAAAAATCCTAATGTAAAAAAACTTTTGAAAATATTTTTAACAATACCGATATCGAATGCATCAGGTGAATGATCTTTTTTAGTTTTAAAACGTGTTAAAAATAATTTAAGAAGTACTATGGGAGAAAAGAGAAAGTGAACAACATGGCCATATTATATACAGAATAAAATGTTTTGGACTTTTTAGATATGGTGAAAATAATTGATGAATTTGCCAAAGAGAAATCAAACTGTATAACAAAACTGTAAGCTCTAAAGTAAAATTTTTAATTTTTTTTTTTTTCTTCAGTTAAGATTTTTCTTTAACACACAAATGAGTTTTTTTTTTTTTTTTTTTTTTTTTTTTTTTGCAGTACATTTTATTTTGAGAATTTAAAGTAATTGACTCTTTTCACTATTTTAGTTTTTTGACTCTTAAGCCCTCAAACCTTTTACCGCCAGGGGCCTCCAACTACCTTAATCCGCCTCTGGCTCTTACTAAAAAGATATGTTTATGTCTATCTCTAAACACAAATATAATTATTGGTAGCACTAAATTTTCCAACAAAAATAGAATCTAAGTTGTACAGAATTTTAAAAAAATAATAATAGTAACGAATAAAAATTTCACGCTATACTGTAGTTAAACTTTTCTATAGTTTTTTTTTAACGGCATGCATTCAATTTTGTATTTCTGCTTTAAAGTATTGATAGAATGTGATAAGAATTATTAGAATAATAATTTTTTTTTCTTAAATAAATTTAATGCTTAAAATTTCACAGTAATAATTATTACAATATTTAAAGGAAAATATATGCTGAATAAGGTCAATTGTGTTTGATAGCAAAGTTTAAGAAAGAAAGACAAAAATGGCTGATATGTAAAACCTTGATTTCATTTATTATTATTTTTTTTTTGATGAATTAAATAAAATAAGTTTCACAATAGAAATAAAAGTTTTTAGTTAACCAAGAGTGGCCATGGTCACGAACTCGTAGCTGGCGTTGTCAAGTCCACGGGTTCGAGTTCTGAATGCACGGAAGACTGCCGGCTAAACTTGACCGTGTAGTTCAAAATTACGGGGTTCGTCACCAATAGTTTTCATGTTGCTTTAGAGTACGCATGAATAAAAATGTATTCACTCACATAAATTAAACAAATGAAGACATAAAAGTTTAATGAAAAATAGCTTCAAAAATTAACTTTTTTTTAATGATATCTAAAAAATTATTTTCCCAATTCACTTAAAAAAAAAGTAATAATTGCATAAAAAGGCTCATTTTTAGAAAATATATTAAAAAGTTTTTCTTAGATAGTTTGAAAGTAAAATGTGGATAATTTGCAAATTATTATGCCAAATATCTTTAGCGTAATTGAAAGGAAATTAAAATGTTTCACAACCTCTGCTCAAAGAGTATTTAATAATGATCTTTAAATATTAAATCTGATTTCATAACTTGTGAAAAATTGACATATTTTAATCCTTATTACATCCCTATAATGCCCTGCAAAAAAACTTTTCTAATCAGAATTTTAAAGAACAATACAAAAAAAGGAACATTCTCACTCTTATCAGTTAGTTTTAACCGCGATTTTCTGTTAAAAAGAAACCGGAAAACATTAAGCAATAGAAACTTCCGGGAAGTTTCATGTTTTTCTTCATTACTTTTTTTAGGATTCATTCAGTAGCAGAAGAAAATAAAAAAAAAATAATGGTTTCAAGAAATCTGAGATAATTAATAGCAAAAACAACATTCAACTAAAAAACAACAAAAAAGAATTTTAAAAAATTATGGCTTTCCTTACTTGACACCAGGTGTCCTTTTCGGCAAAGTCGTTTGCTAGTACGTGACACACATGAAGAAATACAAAGCAGCTGAGGTGTTCGAATTAAAAGTGTTATATGTGCCAATTCGTACTCGTAATTTTTTCTTTCTTCAGTCAAATTCTTGGAAAATGCTCTTATGCATTTTCCCTTCGATCTTAAAGCAGCTGGGTTGTTTTTTTTTCTGTGAATAATCGTATTTTGCAGATGTTTTCACTTCATAAAGCGTCAGATTTACAGTGATGTTTATTGCTAACGCTTCAATAAAAATCTTTCAAAAAAATAACTGCTTATAATTAAATAATTTTTTTAAAAAAACGCACAGAGAGATTGGTTTGAAGTGTTTGTTACACAGCTTTAGAATTAAGTCGTTGAACTTTTCTTTAAATTGCAGAAATATTCAGACAAAATTGTAAGGCAAGAATTTTGATTGCCTCATCTTTCCTACGTGTTGATAAATAATTCACTCCTTCCGATTAAGAAATTCTTAATTTTTGTTATTTCCGAAATTGTTGTTATTTATGTCTCACTGTTTTAAAGTACAAATAATCTACCAAAGTACCATTTCTAACCAAATAATTGCAAAAGCAAGTGTCTCATTTCAGAAAAAATTTCCCATCCAAATCGTGATGATAGAAATTATTTTTAACTATTTACATCCGGAGTGGGCATTACGTCGATCGCGATCGACCGGTGGACCACCAAGACATTTTGGGGTGACCGCCTAAAAACTTGACTAGTTAATAATTATATACGGATAATTAAAGATTGGCTGACAGTACGCAGACTAAGCCTTCTACTGATTATAACTACGTAAACTAACTTTAGATAAAAATATTTTATTTCTTTAATGTATTTTGAATTGCTTCATAATAAATGTATCGTTTGATATAATTATATATTTGGGGCTATTATTATTAAGTTTGTATCGCATTTTGCTTTAAACGCGGTTTTAAAAGTGTTTTTTTTTATTTTAGTTCTGTAGGTAAGTACATGTTCCGTATTTATTAAGTTAGAATAGTAAACTCTTTTTCTTGTCTCACCACACCAACGACATTAGGCAGTAGCGTACACAAGAATTTTTAAAGGGAAGGGGGTCGAGGGTTGAAGGTCTACCATTCTCGTAATACCCCAATATGCAGCCCAACATATTTTTTTGATTTCTTCGATTGTCGGGAACAAAAAACAGCAAACAATAAATTACTGAATAAATAATTAACATTAATAAATAAAAAAAATTACTAATATGCTTAATAACATTTTACATACTATATACATGGAATCGGAAGAAATGAAGGATTATGAGAGGGAGGGTCCGGACCCGTGGACCCCTTCCTTTGCCTTTTTGTGCGCCTTTGCACTGGGTGGACCGCAACTCCTTGAAAATATCAGAAGTAGCTCGCACTCTTGAAAAATCTGCCCACCCCTGATTTACATCTATCTCAGGGTTATAGGAGTTTGTTTTAAACATTTGAAAGGTTTTATTTTGCTTATGAATAGCATTTGTTTCAATTAATTCAAAATTTTATTAGATACGTATTAATCATAATTTGTTTGAATTCTAACCATAAATTCTAAAATCTAAAAAGGGCATAAAATTATTTTTTTTCAAATTCATTAATTTACATTTAAAGGGCATGTGTTGGTATCATTAAACTAATTCAACCCCATATTTTGGCCCTGTTTACAAAGTTGTATGTGCTGGTTTCTAATTTTTCGGCTATATCTCTAGAATTAAAAAATTTGGGTTTTTTAGCAATTTTTTATTTTTGTTTATATATATATATATATATCTTGTACACTCGTATATGTACCCTCAAAAGAAATTAATTGCATCCATAAGGAAAATATAAGCACAAAACATAAACATATAACGATTCGAGGTGCTATTAGCAAAGAATGTTAATTGAATTCAAATTTCGAACACTCAAGAAAAAAACTTTGGTATCTTTCTGTCCTTCTAAATCTTGGTTAAATAATATCATTGAAATGAGTAAAAAAGTACGTAAAATTTTGAAATAGAGACATTAATTGGGTTGAGTACATTTTTAAGATCATGTGTGCATGTCTTAAGAAAAGTTCACTCATAACGAAAAAAGGTTATTCTGTCCCAATAACATTTTACATTTACGACTTTAAAATAATAAATGGGAATTCAAAAGAGTTCTGCTTTTGATGAATTTGGAAAATAAGAATGAACATTTGAAATCTAAGTCAAACTATTCAGGTATTAACTCAAGAAAGAAAGTTCAGTGTTGCAGCATTTTATGATTTGAAATTGGTTGCAATAGTGATATTATTTGTTATAGATTTAGTATTGAGTTTCTTCTGTTTTAGTTGTTCAGTACTAAGCACATAATTTAAGACTTTAAAAGATTCATTAACTCATTTCAATCAGTACAAATGTATCAATAGTTTTGGTTTTATTTTTTTTTTCTTTGCTCATTTCCACTAGTGTATCTTTTGTTAGCTGAAAAGTTTTGGCAAAACTGCTGCCATGTGATAAACACATAAAATAAATTTAGGTCCCACGTAAGAAATGTATAAAAATAAATACTTATGATTGTTTCTGCTTATTCTGTCTTAGTTTTGTGAAACTAAATTCATTGCCCTATTTTAAATCGGGGATCAAAAATGATAAATACTAAACTGCTTTTGACATATTTTCATATAATAAAATACTTTTTTACCCTGAAACCAGTAAAGATATTTCGGACTTAAAGTGCAATAACAAAATGTGCCTTTTTTTTAAGTGAAATATTTCAAAAAGGGTATTCCTAGTAAATTTAATCGCTGTTTTTTTTTTTTTTTAATTTCTTTTCTTCGCTTTGAAATGCATTGTGAGAAAGCTGTTTTCAGAAACAAGCCATTTTTCATTCTGTCACTTTAAAGATCGCCCTTTGCGATGTGTTGTTTACGATGGTAATGAACTCTTTTAAATAAAAAAAGATCACTTCTTTGCAGTCACGATTGGCATTGTTTGCTGTAAACATTTGAGATGCGAGTTCATCAGCATGTGCGGTCATCTGGGTTGTACCATTACATGCGGTCAGTTATTTATATTTTCTAGGTTTGGGTATTTCGAGATAAAGAGTTCAAACTTTTATGGTTTGGGATATAATAGAGTTAGGAGTATTTTTAAAACGTGCTTGTTCAATTTATATATAAAACATTATATTGCTCGATTTTAGTATAAATTTAACTCTAAATAAATTGTCTTATGTAATAGAATAAGTGATGAATTAGTGATTTCCGTGTGAACCAGTTTTCACGTAAATAATGCATCAAAAGAATTATTTCAATCCTTTCCCTGCAGCCATCAAATCAAATGCTGCTTGCATAACAATTAGATAGATAAAAAACATGTGAGCTTTTAATGTCAATTTAGATTCATTTTATAAGGGAATAAGATAAAATGCTATTTTTAGAAACTATAAAAAAATTATTTGTTATAAAAATTTTTTAAAAAATTCTTTTTCAAAGTAATATATAATTAGGAGACTGAGCTTTAAAACACTAAAAAAATACTTTTGTTGCCGTGGTAGTATAGCGGTTACGGTTACAAACTTGTGTCCGGAGTGCCGGAAATTCGAGCCCTGGTGCCACTGAAAATCAACCGTGAAGAGGGGGCCGATGTACATTAAGTCTGTCGAGGTCGACATGTTGGTCAGGTAATTAGGAGAGGGAGGTGCCAGCTCAGGTGTCGTCCTCGTCAATTGACTGAGGCCCATCGCTAATAGCCCCATGTTGCTTCATAGTGCGATGTCAATATAACTCTCCTTCACTCAAAAATATTCTTAAAGTTTAGATTAACATTAATTGTACAGGAGGGGGGGGGGAGGACCAACACCCATAGTACAAATTATACAACTGCTCGTACTCATTGCTTAAATTGTAAAACTGTAATTCACATGTTGTAGTTCTATTTACTTGCTCTTTTTGTCGCAAAATTCGTTCTTGGCGTTCTTCTTCAGAAAAATCCATCACTGATGCTGCATTGTCCAACACTCCATTAATAAAGTCCCCAGATCTCGATAAACCTGTAGCTTCAAGGAAAGTTGAGCATTTAATTCTGTTGACTGTTAACGAATCTTCGTTTGAGACTACGCCTTTCTTCTCAAGCAACAATTCCAGTCCACGTAATCGTTTCGATATTTTTCTGCGAGAGCTTGCCATAATGTACGATCTCAACCGTATTGGCGACATTATACGAAAAGAAGTTCATGGAAAGTTACCAATTACCATGGAAAGTTCACGAAAAGAAGTTACCAATTCAGCGCGTACGACATATACGAACTCACATATGTCATATACGCGTACAACATATACAACTCGCCGAGTTGGCAAAACCTCGCCAACTCGGCGAATTATCTTGAACGTTGATATTGTTGCGTGATAGTACGTAATAAATTTTTACAGCATCAGAACCCCCCTCCCCCTCTTTTTTTTTATAAAAAGGTATAAGGAAAGCGATAAGTTAATTCAATAAAAAATTTATCTAGTTTAAAATTATTTATAATTATTATTTTACTTATTTATTACTCAAGGAGGCTGAAGTCACCCAGCAAGGTCTTAGAGTTTTTAGTCCGGTCTTCGGAGAAGACCATCACCTCAGCACGCCGATTTTTATTCGACAAAAAAAAAATTACATTAGCATATGAACACTTCAAAATAAAACATATATATATATACACGTATTGTATCAAGAAAGTATAATATATATCGAAACAAATCTATAAAGAAAGAGGTGTATTCATAACAAAAAAAAAGTAAGAAGAAATAGTGTACAGGAATTTGAAATTAAACACGTATCAATGGTATCCGAAAAGGAGATGCATGAAAGGAGAAAAACCAGGAACTTATCACGATTGACTAGAAATTTTATGTGCTATTTTAATGCAAGTAGCTGGTTTGTTATGAGTTGCTTTTGAAATTCTTATATCAAAACCCTTAGGTCAGCGTTTCTCAAACTGTGGGGCACGACCCCTAGGGAGGGCGCGAGAATATTGAAAAGTCGAAAACAAAAGATTATTTTTTTAAAAAAATTTCAGAAGGTAAATAAACAAAATACATTCTGACATAATAAAAAATAAAATACACATTCACATTGATATAATACTCATATAAATGTATCAGTACTGCTCAATGTATTTTATAATTAATTTAACAATACTAAGTTAAAAGCAAGTTTAATAATTACCAGTGACCCCATGCGCTTGCCATATATAAAATTATATACAAAATTTAACACTTATCTTGATAATTTGTACGGTTTATAATTAATCCCTTAACTGCCGATTGAAAGTTGCGCGATTCGCTCCCCAAAGCCACCGTCTTCCACGAAGGCGTGCGTATGTGAAATATTGGGGGAGGGGAAGAGAAAAGAGAGGAATAAACAAGCAGTCCTCTAAAATAGAGTAAATCTTTGGCACATACTGCGAAGCACTTTTGTTGCATTCTAAATAAACCCTTACAAATAATTTTATGGATAGCAGTGCACAGAAAAGATCGTACTTCGAAAAGCCGTGTATATATATATATATATGAAATAGACGTGGCCGTTGAAATGATTTCTTTATAATAGGATGGCAATTGTTGATGGTTTCTTTGGCTGGGATTGACGAGGCGTCCGGTGATTGATTAAAACTTGTTTATTATCCATCTTGAACACATAAGACGACACAATACACGCACACAAAACAAGCAGCAGCCGGCTACATGTTTACGCAGATAAAATACAGAAGCTAAAAAAAGTTGGTCTCCAGAAATCTCGGTATTTATAGGCCGCTCAAATCACATGATCTGAGTGGGTGGATAGGTGTAGTTTAAAATACTCTCGTTAGGCGGCGGGTTAACTTATTACTAAAACGTTCGTCCTGAAGGGATGGACCATTGGCAATTAAAAGATATTTAAAAGGATTATATTAGTGGAAATTATTATATATATATATATATATATATACGCTCGGGGCAATTAACACTTTGACTGAGCGTGACGTTTATATACGCCGGTGGCATAAAAGAGGTTAAAGTAGAGGTTAGAGTATTGTAGATCCAGCGTCAAAGTATAATATTATTGAATTCAGTACATTATTGTATGGAGCGGGCGTGATGAAAATTATTATTGAATATTGGGTCCCAAATATTGAAAATTTGAGAAGCACTGCTTTAGGTAGAATAAGTTTAACTGCATGATAAACTTATGTGAAAAAAATGTAGTTCAGTGAAAAAAATGTAGTGATCAGCATCTCTAATTAAACCTCAAGGACAAATAGAATTAATTCTCCGCTTGAATCTATGTAAGTATGACATAAAAGGACCACAATTAGTTAAAATTACGATATGAATTTTGAATATGGATTGATATTTATACTATTAAGCTTTAATAAGTAGCTTTCAGAGCTCAAATCGTTTTTAGAGACAGATCAATAACTCTCCCAGTCTTAATGAAGTTTTTATGACGCAGTTAACAAAAGAGCACTGGGTGAAACACTTATTAATATTACTTAGAAATCACTGGCTTTATTTCTTTTACAGTTAAATTATTTAATGAATTTTCGGATGAGAGAGATATATTTATTTAGTATATAAAGTGTAAGTAATTACGAAATCTATAACTTAAGAATTAAATTTCAATTTTCTTTCCGTGTACACTATATATTTTCATAGTCTTCTAAGGCATTAACATTTTATATTAAGCTACCAGCATTGTTTTTTGCACTGTGTTACTACTCTTTTACATACTTTAATTAAAAACTTTCTACGCTTCCTAAATACTACAGACGAAATTCAATAATACGAAAGCATGGCGTATTAGAATTAAACGTTCATTTTCAAAGTATGAAGGAATCGTTAAAATAAAGTGTTGTGAGAGATTCTGATCATAAAGTGCTTCATAAGAAAAAAAACATTGATGTTCACTTGTTCATATAAAACAAGTAGAAAACTGCTACTAAAACAATTGCAAGTCGTGATAAATGTTTTAGGCTAAATAAAATTTTCTTTACCGCAAAATAACGAACAAAAAAAAAAATGTACGTAGTGTTATTTTATAAATTTGAGGCACTCTTATTTTTTTTCTCGTTTTTTAAAACCTTTCCAACTGGACTTCCATCTGTTATAGATTTGTCTGTCCTTGAAGAAATAGAAATTTCTACCTCTAAGCAATAGAATTCTTTTTATAATTATATTTCAAATATCCACAAGAAGCAAATTTAACTCGAATTTTTGTGCACTTGAGCTTTCAACATTAGAGAATACAAGTTTTTTAAAATTATATTTCAATAACTGCATTCTATTATTTTTCTTGAACTTGCATCCATTTTTGTCATTCAAAAACATTATTTTACTTAAACAATTAAATTCATAAGCAAATCATGTTAGTTTCAGAATTATTCGAGAGTATTCGGTGTTTAAAAATGCTGCGAAATGTCGACTAATCAAATCGTGTTGTTAAACAACCAACCTCCATTTCTAACCAAATTAACTTTTAGTATTTTATGGGACCATATTGGAATTAAATAATCTCAAAATTGCTTAACCTAATTAAAAATATTTATTCCAAGTGTGAAATTTGAGAAAACAAATATCCAGAAGAAATGAATACAAGCGTCTCATATTTCATTTTTACAAATGGCTAAGTGTTTCCTAAAATCGAAATGGAACACATAAATTTAAATTATTTATTCATCAGCTCCCATTATGATACGAAACCAATCTATACGTCATTTCAAACAACTCAAAAGGAAAAAAAACATCATATTCTTCAACTTTGATAAATTACAAAGATTAATTCTAACAGCACAACGCAAACAAATCTTCCCCGTGTCATCATCGAACAACGAGAACCATTGTTATCCCAAGATGCAACACGATTATTTTTCCTGCCTGCCAACCAATCACGTTGACCTGTTGATCTAATTTCGTGACGTGCAAATTTAGGACCCACCCAATAGCTGACCGAGCCCTTTGTTACAGGAAGTTAACCTTTTAGGGTCAATGTGGTAATGAGGAAGAAAAAGAAAATGAATCCGTTAAGTACATTTCGAAAATAAATTTCTCTAGTCAAAATGGAAATGTTTTCAAATTCGAGGATCTTCATTTTGTAAGGTATATTATATTAGCGGATACAAAACTAAAGAAAGAAGATAGGAGATAAAAAAAATATAGAGGTACTTCAATTGTTTTTGGTTTAATTCATGAAAATGTTATAAATAAATTAATTACCTTAGCTTAAAAAATTACCAAGCGCTACCAAGAAAATAGGTATAAGATTTACCAAATAATGATCATAAAAAAAAAACTGTTGGTTCTGCTCTCAAGAAAGACGAGTAAAACCATGCTCGATAGTACTGTGAACCTGTTGTCTGATATGAATTTCAACGCTTGTAAAAAAAAATAATAATAATGCATATTTCCGCATAAACATATTGTGATAAAAAAAACTTCAGATACCGAAAACATCAGAAAAGAAATCGGTGAGAGAATCTAAAGTTTATTTTTCAGAAATTCGATGAAAAACACATCTGAAAGACACATCTTTAAGAAATTCTATTAAACGGATTTCTTATCAATGAATTGTTTAGATAAATAAATCATTTTTAATAATATCAAAAAATGACTTATACTCCTTTAAAATCCATTTGTTATACGCATGATTAATGAACACGAAAAATAAACGTGAAAAACTATTCAAAATACAATAAAGTCGAAATCAAAGAAAAACATTTAACAAAATTCTTTTTTGTGTCAAATAATAGAATCGGATTCAAAAAAGAAAAGAAAATGTCGAAGGCATTTAAGGTTTATAAAACATATAATGTGTGTGTGCTGTTTGTAAAAAATGCAACACCATGAAGGAATCATCAGAATTAAATGAAATTTAATGCACAAACGACTTGTATAAGAACAAATAAATGACGAAATTTTCAGACAAAAAAAAAAACAATATTAAGTGTCCGAAATCAGTAATTGGTGTAGCCACCACGCGCTGCAGTAAGTGCTGCTATACGACGTGGCATGGAGTCAAACTGATTTTGAATTCTACTTGTGGAAGAGGATTCCATAATGCCTGTATGCGCAGCAAAAGTTCGTCTTTTGAAGCTGCAGGACGCGGATCACGAGCGAGACACCTACCAACCAAATCCCACAGGTACTCAATAGGTGAAATATCCGGTGAATAAGCAGGCCAAGGAAGAAGTTGTATGTGTTGGGCTAAGCAGAAGTCTCGAACAGTCTTTGCAACATATGGGCAAGCATTATCCTGCTGAAAGATAGCTCCAGGGATGTCTTGAAGGAAGGAACGACTTCGGGCTGTAGCACTTCACGGACGTACCTGTTGCTATTGAAATTATCCTCAATTCGTAGCAAATTGGATCGTCCATGATACGAAATCGCAACCCAAACCATAACTCCGGATGTTAGGCCACTATGTCTTTCGTTAACGCACTCTGGAAGGCAGTGTTCATCGACATAGCGTCTAACACGAATGCGGCCATCATGGTCTCACAGACTGAAGTGTGTGATTCATCTGAAAAGATAACTTGGTGCCAATCAGCTTCTCAGGCTCTGTGCTCATGAGTCCATTGCAGACGCAGCCGTCGATGGTTTGCCGTGAGGAGGATCCTATATAAAGGCACCCTTGCAAGCAATCCATGGTGCAGCAGACGTCATCGAATTGACGAAGCCGACATTAGTACACCTGTAGCAGTAGACCAACGTGCTGCCAACTGTCTGGAAGAAGCTGTCATTCACCGCCATGCGGTGCAGGTGTCGATCGTCGTGCGCTGAGTCACCTTCCGTCATCCACTGCCAGTCTTTCGAATTGTTCGGTGCTCGTCGGTCCACTGCTTCCAAACTCGCATCACTGTGAAACTTTTCTGCTGCACACGAGTTCCTATTGCGCAATAGAAAAATCCTCCTTCTCGATGGTCGACAATCCTCCCCGTTCAAACTCCGTAAGTTGTCGGAGTTTCTCCTATTTCATCGTGGAGCCATACTTAGGTCTCACTAAATGTTCACCTCTAACAAATAATCATTAACTATTTTCAACGTCGATTGATGGTGGTGTATCTGTGGGCGTCTGGACTGAAAATCACTACAGCCCTCTATTTATACGCTTTCAGCATCAGTTCAGAAGGCACTGCGTGCCCCACGCATGCGCGATGACTCTGAAGCTTTACTATTTTACGTTCGTTTTATTCTGATGATTCCTTCGTGGTGTTGCATTTTTTAGAAACAGTAGTATAGAATTTGTTCAAATAAGAATTTCTCAAATGCTGTTATTATATATATGTTCTCCGTATATATAATAACCGTAATGTCCACAAAGACATTAATTTTATGTAAATAAAATTATTGTAGCATGCACAGAAATTTTAAAACCGTACACACATACTAATATGCCCTTATTAGTTATAATAATATGTCTCCTTAAAAACATTAAAAGTTTGTGAGGAGTTTCGATTTACTCCATGTTAATAAAATAGTTCCAAAAAAATCAAAATATTCTATTTCTGCAGAAATTCTGATTTTGTACAATTCTCGGCTTGAAAAATTAATTATTTACTCTAGAGGAGATTTAATAGTCAAAACAACTTATAAAGCAATCGATATCAGTTTTTTAAAATCGATTCAAAATGCAGTTAAACAGATGAATATTAGAATAATGCTCTGATTCTCTTTCGACTTCGATTGCCAATCAAAAGAAATAACAATTTTTGTCAGAAATAGATTAAATAACGTATAATTGTAAAAGGGATGAACTTTTGTTATTGTTTTTAATACTTCATTAGAAATAAATGTTTAATGGCATAAAAGATACCAAGTAAACACCGGTTGCAGGAATGGCAAAATTTTTGTTTCACACAAAAATTCAACATTTTAAAATTATTTTTTACGCAAACAATCCATTGGTGAATTCATTTTAATTTGGAAAATTTTTGTTTCAAATCACATGCCAAATAATAGGAATTATTTCAGTAGTTTTTAGTATTGTTTTCCAAATCACGAATAAAATTTTATGAAAATGTATTGGAAGTGATTGCAAACGCGATAAAGCAAAAGATGCGCTATTTTTTTCATTTAAAAAAGCTTTTGTGTAGCCATTTACCGTTACTTGTAATTTTAATTTTCTTCTTCTAACCATTCCGCCAACATTTAAAAAAATAATACTAAAGTACCTCTAAAAATAGAACAGTTCAGCTCATCCACAAGCATTGACTATGTTCCTACCCAGAGGCCCATTTTGGGAGGAATTCCACTTCAAGAATGAGATCTTTCCAATAATTTAAAAGGACTGACAGTTGTTATCCCAACCTTTCAATGAGAAGAATACAAAAAAAAAAAAAAAAAAAAAAATCCCTGTTAACACATGTACGGTATGGGAAAGTTGAACAGCTAACCATTTCTCGTAACACTGCAAATTTCGTGGGAAAAAGGGGGGGGGGATCAAATGATAGGTCTTTCAACATACCATGTGATTGAAGAATTAGTTAAATGAATTGATTTATGAAAGAAAAAAAAATTTATTCTTTTTCTTTTCCGTGCGCTTGTAATATTGAAAATACTAGTCCTTAACTTTTTCTTTCAGCAATAGATGGCGCCACAAAATGAAATACAAATATGTTTTTTTTTTATATATGTCCACATGTTTTAAAAATTCAGTAAACTAAAAGTAAACACACACAAAAATAATCTTCGTTAAAAACTAATTAAATACAAACGATCTTTCTGAAATTTTATGCAAAACTTCGTTAATTATCTGAAAAACAAAACTGTACAATATATATATATATTAACACATCTTATATAATTTTTCATTATAAAACTGGTCTCACATACTTGAATGAATAACAAACAAGGACAAATATATAAAATTTCTGAGTTCTTTAGACAAATAATTTTTGTTTGCTTAATTTAGTACACTTTGATATTCAAGTTCTAATATGCAGTTGTAATGAAATAATATTGTTACGTAGATAAGGATTCGTGGATTTTATGCTATCAGTCTCAAAAAGCAAAACAATTCCTTAAGAGTGATGAAAAAATTTATGGTAAATAAACAATCCGTAAAGTACAAGATATAGCAGCAAAATTCTCAAAATAAATCCCAGAAAGTCTTCACGCCTTCTACTGATCTCAGACAAAACTATCAGAAATTCAAATACGTAATGATAAAGATATGCAAGCAATCGCCCAATCGTAGCAACTGAAGTCTTCAACAGCAGAAGTGATACTCATTCAGTTTCAGCAAGCGACTCCTATCTATAGACTACACTGATCTTTCTCGAAAGATCTGCTATGTCATAGATCGTATTATTAATAGATTTCTCTAATATATCCTGAAACATCCATATGATAGCCAAACACCGAATTTTACCTCGAAAAATGATGCCACCATAGCTATATCGTCAATATTTCGCCAAGTTTCGATTGAAACCTCATTGTAATGGAAAGGACAGCGTTGCTTGCGAATATTATAATTTCAGCATAAAATAAATACAACAACAAATAATGCAAATGTATTACACATCCAAATATAAATTATTTACACTATTTTAAGCACTCATTACACAAAATTCGTTATAATATTCTGCGTACTAAACAAATATCCAACATTATTAAAAATTGAAATGTATTAATTATTACTTAGTAATAAACACAAAAGAAAAGAAAGTAGACTCTCAGGTCAAGATTATTAAGAAAAAAATAATACTTATTCTTAAGACAATTAACATTCTGTGTTTGTTTTCGTCATTAAACATCCCATAGGAAAATTACTCCTCCTATCAGCTGGTTATATTTTATACAATTTACATCGGGTTTTTTTTTAAAAAAAAATACTCAAATTATGTTTTACTTCAATTTTTTTATTTCAAAGAAGTTTGTTTGAACGGGGTTGAGAGCTTCAGCTCATAAAAGCATGTCGAAACCCATCCATGAAATTGCATTTTTAAAATACATTTTTCATTCTCTTTTGTTAATTCTTACACTTCCTAATCATCCAAAATTTTGCTCATTGTCACTTTAAATTATTAAAATTCCAAATCATGACGAAGTACAAATGAAAGCCATTATAAAATTCTCGCTGATATCGAACACTTCTCCAAGAAATTACGCATTGGTCGAAAGTTCCCGATTTTAAAAAGAAGCATAATTTCGAATTATTCGTCTTTTTCAAAATAAATTAGCGCGATTCTTAATAAGTGAATTTCCCCCGAGCTATCTTAATTTAATTTGATAATAAAAAAAAGACAGCAGATTTTTATAAGTATTTTTAGTTACAAATACTTTCGAAAATACGACGTTTGCTTTTACACGATCTCTTTCATAGTTAAAAGTCCATTCTATGTAGTGTTAAAACATAGATCTCTTTTTTTTTTAATATGTTGCTATTTACTTCTCCCACATAAATTTCTAGAGATGCCTTCTTTAAGCTACATACAGGAAAGTCTTAAGGCTCCTTGGAGGAGAGGGGCCCTACTCAAAAGTAAGCCTAATGCCCCTACACATATGTAGGCCTCATCTAGGACACTTAAAAGCAGGGACGTCTTAAGGCATGGGCCAACTGGGCCCGGGGCCTCGCCTTAAGTGGGGGCCTCGTTTCGTTCTCGACTTTGTTTTAATAAGATCATGATCCGGATAATCTTAATGGTCAAATATTATTCCCGTACATATTCTCCGAAAAATAAGGAATTTCAAACTGCATGTCAATTGGCAAAAGTGGTAATACAGCATTATTATGTGATTACCATTGCCCATGTCTAGGCCTAGGCCTAATACCATAAACAATCATTCAACTCATTTAGTCGAAATGCGGTCATCGGTCGAACCAGTTTGTGCCTAGGTTTTTGAGATTGTGAGTCGGACACATTTATTTGTATAAAATTACCATTTGAACGAGTATTTAACAACACATGCTACATACTGTCTAATTTTAAAGATTTCAGGTATGGCCTACTTTTGTATAAGGGCCCAGGGTCTCAAAGAGTCTTAAGACGTCCCTGCTTAAAAGTATACAGTACATAGCATACATTGTCAAATACTCTTACAAACAATAACCAGAAACAAATAAATATGCATGATTTTCAATTGCACAAACCGGCTCAATCGATTGCCGCCTTGTGACTAAATGAGGAATGATGGTGTATAGTAATATACAAGGGCGATGGTCATCACATGTATCCAGTTGATATATCGTCCGAAATTCCCAGTTTTTCAGAGAATTCAACCGGAAATAACATTTGACCATTGAAATTATTTGAATTGTGATCTTATTAAGAAACATCGAGAGCGAGACGAGACTCCCATTGAAACCGAGGCCCTGCTCTCGGATCAAGTTGGTCCGTGATACATGAACCATTGAAACATGAACGTTGATACATGAACGTTGAAATCATGAACGTTGATACATGAACCATTCTTAAAGCTTCTGTTGAGAATGACATACATCACGGCCCAATCTGTCATTGATCAATTAATCCGTTTATTTAAATTTTTCATTGATCAAATTGTCTAAATAAACTTTAACAACGATAACTAGTGTTCTTTGTTTTTATTCTAGGTATTTCCTTTCCATTTTTTGAACTACAGATCAATCTTTAACTGGTTAACATGGAGCAGTTGCAGGATTTTGTGTCGTGACTAGTATACTCATCATGCGCAAAAAGTAGTGACCATTGGCTATTTAAATTGTAATTTTTGAGAAAAATAAAAGATATTTTCAAATTTTGAGATGGTTAGAATATTTTGAGACCAGGCCGGAGTAAAACAGATAAATAAGAAATATGAAAAACTTAAGATGATTCCCGTAAGCACCGGCTGAGCTGAAACAAGAGAAGTATACTTTCGCATAACGAATTTATTTATGTACGATGGTAATGTTTTGTAATGTTTGCCTAAAAGGGACAGAGACAAAAGTTGGAAAGTTGATTTATAATAGGGTTCCTTCAGGTATAGTCAGCCAAAGGACTAATGAATGACAACGACCAGAAGCTGAGCCCATTGATAGCTGTTGGCTCGAAATTACCTAGCTATCGAGTGGTGTAAATGCAGTTATTTGATGTTATAACCATGTGCAGACATTAGAGTTATGTCCCAATGCCGTGCTGTCTATTGTTATTTTAATGGAGTGGGAAAGGAAAGGATACTTTCAGGTAAGATGACTGTAATGAAACCTACAGCCAGGGTAGCCTTTCAGCTTAGGCCCACTAGACACGTGACTAAGGTGCAAAAGATTTGGGGCACAAAAATTGAGGGCGAAAAAAGAGAACAAATTAAAATAACAGTGAACGAACCACCGCCTAGTGAATATGTATGAGTTGTGTTTGTGTGTGTATGTGAACGGAACTATGGAAAATGAAAAGCTTAACAGTTTGATGTTGCCAGGGACGTCTTAAGACTTCTTGAGGTCCTGTGCCCTTACGCAAAAAATAGGCCCTAGGCCCATACATAAATGGATACATCTATGATTCTTAAAAGTAGACAGTACATAGCATACTTTGTCAAATACTCGTACATACAATAACACAAAACAAATTAATGTGCATGACTTGCAATCGCACAAACCAGCTCAACCAACCTTTTTGATTGAATGAGTAATGATGGTATATGGTGGTAAGCCTAGGTTTTATACATGGACGAGGGGCATCAGTTGATAAATCGTTCAAAATTCTCCGTTTTTCGAAAAATAAAACCAGAAATCATTTGACCGTTGAAATTATTCGAATTATGATCTTTTTAAGACTGAGTTGAGATCGAGACGAGGTCCCCATTGTAGCCGAGGCCCTGGGCCCAGATGGCCTATGCATTAAGACGTCCCTGGATGTTTCTATGCACTCAAAATGATATTACAATGTAAATTGATTACAATGATGTCATTAACAATTTTGCAATGATCAAGGCTTGAAGAAAACCTTTATTGTATAGGTACATTGACAGTGATTCAACAAGAATAAGAATGTCTAAAAGTAACAGATAGTAAAGCAATAAGCGATTATAACAGTTCATACAATAATGTATAATGTGTGCTGCAATTGCAAACCATTTCACTGTACAAAAACTATCCAAAGAGCCAGTGCCAGTTTATCCACTGGGTGCTTGGGGTGGGCACCCAGGGGGGCCCGGAAAAGCTGGACTTAACCAGATTCTCTGGTTATAAATTTCGAGCTGACAGTACCAAGAGGGCCTGTAGATCTTCTGCACCCAGGGCCCGAAAAGAGCTTAAATCGGCACTGCAAAGAGCAAAAACAAAGAAAGGCAAATGAGTAAAAGATTTGAGGGAAAATCTCTTTCAAACTGAAACGGGCAAGATAAAACAAAAGAACTCTCTGGAAATAATTCGAGGGGGCGTAGCAAGTTGAAGCGCCTAAGGCGCCAGGGAGGATAAAAACGGCCCTACCTACAGCACCTACTGTAGAACTTCCTTAGTGTCAAGACAGGTAGAAAATATTTTGTCAGTACAGTAGAAAGTCGTTTTTCCGAATCCATTGACACCGGACAACGTTCAGATAAGCGATTGCTCGGATAACCGAAACCCGAATGCGATCCAAGCAGTATATGAAACCAGATACCATATGAATATTGAAAATCATCACATGCAGGAAACGTGCTTGAAGAAAAAGTAAAATATGGGCAAAATGTTGCACAACCTTTATTGTGGAAAATAATCACTGATTTTTCGCTGTACCATTGTACATCTTCGTCTTTTCGCTGCAAGATCTCTGATTCTCTTTAGCAGCAATAGTTGAGCAGGACCGCACTCTGATTGTTTTTCATTCCACTCCATAGCTGTCTCTAACGCAGAAACGCGTCAGCATTTAATGGACTCTTGCTACTTTCCTTTTTGTTCTTGTCCTAGTCTTCATACGCTTCATCATCGACAGGGTCGGATTTTTCTAGCACGGAAGTCACAATCTCGTCATCATTTAGCATTTGAAATTCAGTCTCCTGCATCGCATGCCATCCAGGTTTCTACATCAACAAAATTCAACAAAAGAAAAAGTATACACCTCTTTACTGGGAAACAAACTGACCTAATATTCCGCGCAGATGTTTACCAAATCACACAACTGAAATTCAACAAATATCCCTCATCGTAGATTTTCTCGTCACTTTTGGCCTCACGCGAAACAACTGTTTTGTGTTGCACTGTTAGAAAATGTATCCGTACTTCGATTCGGATATTTAACGCTCCGGATAATAAACGTTCGGATAAACGACGTTCTACTGTATAAAGAAGGAAGTAAATCAGAGTGTGTTTAGGTCTATCATTCCGGGAATTTTGACGGTCTCTAAAATTTATAGATACATATATAGATACCTATTTATACATACCTATACCCTATGTGTATGTAATATATGTTTATGTTAACCAAATAACTAAATATTAGAAAAAAATTGCCAATTTTTTTAAATACAACCCATTTTTTTATCCAATTTCTTCACAGTGATATATAGTCTGTGATTGACGAATATATTCGCCATCATTCGATTTCCGTGACTCATATAGTTGCGCGCTCTCAAACAGGAGGTGCCGCAGTTAACTACACTGCTGGCCACCTTAAATGCAACACCCTGAAGGAAGCACGAAAATAACATGAAATTTACAACATGCATTAGTGGAGGTGAGATACGCAAATGATTAGAATTTCAGCGCAGACGCACATCACGCACGCCTGTGGCACCACCTCGAAGCGCTATTTAAGGCTTGGAGATTTCGACGATTTCAAGTTCGGCAATTGTGTTTTTCTTGTGGTTATTTTCAAAAAATGATCAGTTATGTCTCGTAGAAAACAGCGATCAGCTTTTGATCAAGTATCCGAATTCGACAGAGGAAGGATAGTGGCCTACCGAGATTGTGGATTATCTTTCAGGGAAATCGGTAGTCGTGCTGGACGAAACCAAACAAATGTAATGCGTGATATGTGATCGTTGGATGCAGGAGGATACGACGGACCGACGTGGTCGATCGCATCCACCTCAGTGCACCACTCACGTGAGGACAGGCAAATTGTGCGCATGGCAGTGACGAATCGCTCAGTCACATCACGAACCATAGCACAGCCCAATGAGTCTGTAACGCATCATTCAGTGTCTGCGCGTACCATTCGACTCCTTTTACAGCAGAGTGGTCTGTCCGCAAGACGTCCATTGGTTGGTCTACCCTTGACGCAGAACCACAGACGTCTCCGCCGCCAATGGTGCGATGAAAGAAGGATGTGGGCGGCAGAATGGAATGAAGTTGTCTTTACTGACGAGTCACGCATCTGTCTGCAACACCACGATGGTCGGATTCGAGTTTGGAGACACCGTGGAGAGAGGATGCTGAACAGCTGCGTTATGCACCGCCACACTGGTCCTGCACAGGGTATTATGGTATGGGGCGCGGTATTGGATATCATTCTCGCACTCCTCTAGTACGCATTGCCGGTACTTTAAACAGCCAGCGCTACATCTCCGAGGTGTTGGAGCTAATTGTCCTTCCTTACCTTCAACGCTTAGCCACAGCCATATTTCAACAGGATAATGCGTGACCGCACGTGGCACGCATTGTCCAAAGGTTCTTCGTCAATCACCAGATTGAATTGCTTCCCTGGCCGGCTCGCTCTCCGGATCTTTCGCCGATAGAAAACATGTGGTCCATGGTTGCTCAACGATTGACCCAAATTACACCCCAGCTGCCACGCCAGATCAACTTTGGCAACGTGTGGCAGCTGCTTGGTCTGCTGTACCCCAAGAATACATCCAAAGTCTCTTTGAATCAATGCCGAGGCGTTGTGTCAGCGGTGATCTCCAACAATGGCGGCTACTCTGGCTACTGATTCTGGCAGGAACCACACTTCACAGAAGTCTATAAATTTAATAATTTGATACTTGGTCAACATGTTATCTACAAATAAATTTTGTTGTGCTATCGCTTGTCTTTCTTGGTGTTGCATTTACGGTAGTCAGCAGCGTAGTTAAGATTACTATGAAAAACTATCTCATATAAAGATTTCAAGGCTATCAAACAAATATTGCATTATTTTCTCCATCTCTCCTTATCTTTCAGCTCCACGAGACTATTACGTCTTTCATTATTCACTTTTGTATCTAACAAACATATTATGCTTATAATAATCCTATTACGTTTTGAAAAGTATTTTTAAAAAAAAAAATTCTGTGGCTATACAAAATTTTCATTGGTTATTAGTTTTTCCCCTTTGAAATTTTTTTTATTTATTCATTTTTAAGTTTTAAATTTGAGAAAACAATTTTTTAAAAGTTTTTATTTCAACATTTTTAAGGTGATAAATTTTAATTATTCATCAGGAATACCTTTCAATGCAAGTATTTTAAGTAGTAGTGAAAGCAACTTTTTGTACGATTTAAGCGACTTGAGATATTCGACGCAAGTAGGTACCTCGTAAGATAATATGGATCTCACAGCTGTTGTTCAAAGTTAAAAGGTGGCCGCGGCATCCTAGTGGTCAAGGTAACGAACTCGGGTTCGAGCCTATTACCTTTGAAGATCCGCAGTGTAGGGGAGCGATGAACGTTAAATCTGTCGAGATTCAAACGTCCTACAGTTGGAATGGTGTAGAAGAGTTTTGAGAGTGGGGTTACCATCAAGGCATCGTCCTCATCACTTGGCTTTGTTTCAAAAGTAAGGTCTTTCACCAACAGCCCTAGTGTAGTTTCAAAGTTCTACGTCAATTGTCACCCATTTCTTAATCAATATCATGTATTCTGCCATTTTGGTAAAGTATTTTTTAAATACATTCTTTTATACATCTTTTTAATTTAATTAATAGAATTTTTAGATTGGTTGCATGTTTAAGAACCAGTCAACAGAACAGAAATCAACAGGAGTCAACATCAACGATGGTAAATTACACTATTAACACACACATACTCTCTAAACAGAAATCACCAATAATAAAAAATATACGAGTGTTTCCATCAATGGCTTCATCTGAATATTTGTGCGTCAATAAAAAATATAACGATAGTTATTTAGCATTCGGCTTCACTTAGAAAGGAAATTAAAAGGCACATAGGGGACTGGTGTGTTGATGTGGAGCAATAATCATGGACCATATCTTAAATACAGTAGAACGTCGTTTATCTGAACTTTTATTATCCGGAGCATCAAATATCCGAACCAAAGTCTGGATCCGCTTTCGAACAGTGCAATGCTCAACAGTTGTTTCCTGTGAAGAAAAAAGTGAAGGGAAAACCCAAGGAGAGGATATTTTGGGGAATTTAATTTGTGTGATTTGGTAAACATCTGGGCGGAATTTTAGGTCAATTTGCTTCCAAGTGAGGGGGTGTATACGAACTCTTTTGATGAGTTTTGTTGATGTAGAAACCTGAATGGCATGCTATGCAGAAGACTGTGGATTTCAAATGATGACGAGATAGTGACTTCCGTGCAAGAAGAATCCGACCCTATTGACGATGAAACGGATGAAGACGAGGATAACAACAACGACGAAAGTAGCAAGCGTCCATCAAATACTGACGTGTTTCTACGTTAGGGACAGTATGGAGTGGTACGAACAACAATCAGACTGCTGTCCTAATCAACTACTGCTGCTGAAGAGAATCAGAAACCTTGAAGCGAAAAAACGAAAGTGTACAATGGTACAGCGAAAAATTAGTGATTATTTTCTACAATCAAGGTAAAATTGCAACATTTGGCACCTATTTTGCTTTTTCTTCAAGCACGTTTCCCGCATGTGATGGTTTTCAATATTTGTATAGAGTCCAGTATCATATACTGCATGGATTGCATTCAGTCTTCGGTTATCCGAACAATTGCGTATCCGTACGGTGTCCGGTCCCAATTGATTCGGATAAACAACGTTCTATTGTACTGCTAAATTAAAAAATGTACATTTATGCATGTGTGTGATCAGAATTTTTGAAGTCTCATCACCCACATCTTCGCAAAAAATTAAGAAATATTTTGAACGTAAACGCAGACAAAATAAAAAAAAAAACTGTCATCAAAATATTTGCATTCCAACAAATAAACTTTTCTTAAGATTTCTTTTCGTATCAGTTATCGAACTGGTAAAGAATTGGTGAAATTGCAATTGGTGTAAAGATAATAAAGATATATCTTGAAAATTGATAGTAAATATCAAAGAAATTGATATCTTGTCATTCTCTAACACAATCATCATGTTGATTAATTGAGACATTCGTATGTTTTGTAAAGAAGTATTCATATTTCCTTTAAAAAAATAAATTCGATAAATTTATCACGCAGTTCAAAGAATCTGGTATAGCTATTTTGATAGTCTCAATCGTTACTATACGACTCCTACATTTCAAGAAAATAAGTCGTTTTACAAAGTTCTTCCAGTAAGAGCTACTGAGAAAAATATTTGATATATTTAAATAATTATATGGAAAAAAAAACCGTGAATTTAATTTGAAGTACTGAAATCAGATGGTTTAAAAGGGAATTCTGCAAAAAATAATTTTGTGTGAATCCTAGAAATAGAAAACTGAGACTTAGATTTCCATGTCAATCATAATTAAGCTAATATTATATAACAATCTTATGTTGTTTGCAGATGAGGGGCAATTTCCCATTTTTAACTCTGAGTCGCTGAAGTACCTGTTATTCGCACGAATAATAGGTACTCCTTAATAAATATTATGGAAAGCATTTTTAAGGAGTATTCACTCCGTGCAAAACAGTGTTTCCAAAAATTTTAAATAATGTTTTTAATGAGTTCTCACACAAAATTTAAAAAGAGCGGCAATTTAACCTCACACACAGTAACGAATTATTAAAAAAATCCACATATTTTAAGCTAGAAGAGAAAATTAACATGGTAAAAAGATAAATACGAATGAATGTATAAAAATCTGAATCAAAAATTATAACAGAAAAATAATAGCAGTAGTAAATTTTATGCTCTTTCGGATTGTGGGATAACATGTGAAACAAATAAATCAATAGAGAAAAATTAACTTAAATATCATATATATATGTATATGTATACAAAGCCGTTCACACAAAATTCTACCATAAATAGCATATATTAGATAGCCTTCAACGAAAAAAATTAAATTAGTATGAACAGAAAATACCTAAATGAGATTCAAAGAAAAGGCCTATATTGAATTAAGCTATGATGAACAACAGTACTAAAAAAATAACGCAAATCGTGTTGCCAAAAAAATTTAATTTTTCTTAAACTATACTTTTAAAAAATATTCTCCTCAAAAGTAATTGTAATTTTGATTCAAAGAAAAAACAAATGTATTAATATAATGATAAATATCTATAGTGATGACTGAGATATATATCATACGTGGATAATACAATACGTATAAAATATGGGTATTTGCTTATTATAACGTCGAATCGAAAAACGTCACCAAATGGCTATAGGAGTGAATAAATTCACGCAAAATAGGCTTTTGACGGAATGTAGATGTGAGATCCACTTTATAAATTTCAGTTTATTATGTTAAAAGCAAAACAATTATTTAAATTTATTATTTTGTTCACGTGAATTTATTTATCATTGTTTAATTTTTTGTCAACGTGAACTGAACGATATTGAAAAAGTATATTATTTTGTACGCTGTGGCAACAAGGAAGAGCTCGCTCTGTTTTTGTTTAATTAACAGTATTCCATGAAAAAATTATTTATAACTAGGTGAGTCTTGGACTCTAGTTGGCATGTTAATTTGTGAAATAAATGAGATTTGGCAGTATTAATAGTTTGGAGTATTAATTTTCAATGCAAGAAACTTTTTATTTTTACGATAGTAGATTTTATTCAAGGTGACCAAAGAAAACGTTAACTCGTACGAGTTGTGAAGAATAAAAAAATATTTCTGAAACTTGATGAAGCACAACTGCGAACTGCAGAATTATACCCATTTAAAATGATTTAAAAAGTGGAATACATATATAAGAAGAAATTACTTACATTTTCCATTTAAAACGACACTGAAGAATATGTTGTTGCTTATGCCACCTGATCGACAGTAACATCAGATCAAGGTCCACGAAATTCATCGCGGCTAAGGGCTAAAATTTTACACCTGTAGTGAGCCTTAGCTTTGAGCCCCATTAAGGTGACAGCACGATTTTGCTCAGTACAACACGATAGACGGTGACACCATTCAGACCCACTGATTTAACGAGCACGTTCTCCGTTTGTACTAGGCGGATATTTGGTGGCATTGGGCATCGATTCCCGCCTTCCGGTCTGGAGACCTATGCTCTAACCACTAGGCTACCCACGGCCCCAATGAAGAATATAAATACTAGGATAAAGAAACTGAATATGAGGAATTTCAAAATGATGGGAAAGAAAAAGAAATTAAAAGAAACAAAGCAGTAAAAAATTTTAAAATAAATAATTTT
The DNA here is from genome assembly GCA_019973975.1 of Trichonephila clavata. Classification (NCBI taxonomy): domain Eukaryota; kingdom Metazoa; phylum Arthropoda; class Arachnida; order Araneae; family Nephilidae; genus Trichonephila; species Trichonephila clavata. Next base: position 117,937 of record BMAO01000156.1, on the reverse strand, counting down.
AGGCCGAAAAAGAATTAAGTACTAAAAAAGCTACTATTTTGTTGGGGGGGGGGGGAATCTTCATTAAAAATAAAACAGTAGAAAATCGCAATTTTCTACCATTGAAAAAAGAATTCTGGCCGACATTGATTTAACGTTATGTCATTTGGAATTTCCATCATTAGATCCACAGTAAAAAAAATCGTCCACCAATTTATTACTTTTTTGGAAAACAGTTGCTATGTCTTTATCAGATTTATCACATTTCCCCCATCAGTAAAATTTTCATTAAGGTTAAAAAATATTCAATTTCTTAAAAAAATAAAATCGACCGTAAGAGAGAATTTGGTAAAAACCTATCAATCCTTAATAATTTAACACGGAACACACACATACACTTTTTAATTTAAAAAAATTGATCCTTGTACTCACCAATAATTTCTGAGATATCCATTATCCAACGGAAATTACAAAAATAGAATACTACTACAAAATAGCATCCAATATAAAAATGGTTAAATTTTTTTAAAAAAATCGAATTGCTTAATATTAATAGGGTTGCAGTAATAATCTCTCTTGGAGCAGGGCCGGCTCTAGCAATTTTGCCGCCCCGGACAGAAATGAAAAATGCCGCCCCTCTCCCCAAAGTAAAAAAAAAACTATTATTAAAAAAGATAAAAATTGTTCATAAATGCACACCTATAAAACTTGAATATTCCTTGCGAAGAAAAAGGGAGCTAACAGCATATATATATATATATTAAAAACTAAAACAAAAACAAAAAAATTACCACTGGTTCTTTTTTCTGACTTTTAATTCTGAAAACTTTCTGATCAATTTTTTCAGCTATTTCATGTTCGATAGCCAATGTAGCTAAGCCATTTAATCTATCTTTAGAATTTGTGAACTGTAAGAAATTTTTTATTAATTTTAATTTTGAGAAACTAATATCTACACTTCAAAACTTATTAGCAAAGAAAGTAAAATAAATGCAATAGCAAGATTTGAAGCAAATTCTAAAACAGAAATAAATTTTAAAACTTCAACTGGGCTTTTTTTTTTTTTTTTGCCTGCTATAGCTGAAATTGATATTATCTCATCTGCTCAATCAAGCGCATTTACGTCCAATGATTCTCCATCGGTCAACATCATTTAATTTTTACAGTTACTTAATTAATTAAAATTTTAAGGGTATCTGTTAAATCATATATATGGTACAAAAATTGAAAACAATTACTATCAGTACTCATTAAATTAAATCTGCATTACAAGGCATTAACTGCTTCGTCCAATGTAAAAAAAAAACTATCTTGAATTTTAATTTAGGATATTCCATCGAATCATTTTGTGCTTCATAATTAAAATTCACATTTTTCCGTCGAACTCTGTGACGCGGCTGCGTCACCTCAAAGTTAGCAAAGATATCAATCTCAGTTCTTTTGCATCACAGTGCATTTTATCAAAAGTCACATCCTTAAGAAAATCATTATAATTTCTTGAGAGTTCCATAGTAGATGGGTAGATCGTAATATTGGATTATATTATTATTGGATATTAATGCAATTAAAGATTTTACACCAAATAATGATGGCCATAAGAACTTGAATAGTTAAGTAGAATTTAGTGTAATCCAGAGGCCTCATCTCTTATAGAGTTGTCAATTTCAGCATTATTATAAAAACTAAGCATCATAAAAACCTCCCAATTGATAAGGATTTAATGGCCTCTATTCAGCTTTCCCAGCTATTTACACTAAATGGCTTTAAAGTTTTATGCCCTTTATACATTTTAATGATATAACCCTGTGACGGATCTGTACGGTCTTCACTAATCCTCTAAATATTTCTTTCAAATTTTATTTATATCAACCAATCTCCACCGGGAGCCAAAGCGCGATTTATGCAAATGAAATATTTTATATAAGTTCGGGTTTCGCGAGTTAACGAAGGAGAATGGAATGAAATGAGAAAGAGTTGTAAAGTGAAGAAGTAGATTTTTAAAAGTAAAGTGAATCGAAGCATCGGAAAATCAACTCGCAGTCGTTGACAAATTTAGTGTGTAGTAAAGCTACAAGCAAAGCTGAAGAGTTGAAGATTGAATTCGTAAGACCAAGTGTGAATATTAATCTTTATCCGACCCAACCGGAATCCAAGTATTCAACAAGACGGACCTGCCCAAGTTTAAGAATCAGGTTAGTGAGTTAGAAATTGTAAATATGTGTACGTGTGTTAGCTGTAATTGTACGCGCTGATCTTTCGTGGATTCAGTTCAGATTTCGTAGTTCTGCAATTAGCGACCCATTCTCATTCTCCGCTGTGTTTTATTGTGCTTAAATTTGAATAGTGTATATGTAACCTTCCTTGATTAAGAGGTATCAATAAATATAGTGATTTGTAAAGATGTATTTTGAATTAGTTAACCCGCCTACACGTCCAGAAACGAGTAACACTAGACGGGGAGATGATAATCTTAGGGGAGGTTATGTGTCACGACAACCCAACAAAAAACTGATGAAAAAAAATAAATTTCTTGAACTATGTTAAAAGAAGTACAGGCTTCTACGGATGCTTTTTGCCATGTCAATTACGTCCAAATTAGGGTTTTCAATCCTGTGTCATATTTTCAATCCCGGGATTTCATTATCCAAATCCCGGGATCCCAGGATTGGTCCCGGGATTAGAATTGGACTATTTATTAAAAATACTTACATATTAGGGTAGTTGAAACTGCATAATAAAACTGAAAATATAATTAAAAATTGATTTAATATTATTTTAATGAAACAAATAAAAATATTAATTCATCATAAAAAACAAATAAAAATAGTACATAATGAAATTTTAAAAAAAAAGCATTTCTTCATTTCTTGTGTTTCTGTAAATAAGCTTATAAAAACACAGCACCTCCAGCGTTTCATTGTTGGAACGGCTTCTTATTTTTGTTACAAATTGTCCTGCCGTAGAAAATGCACGTTTGAATTCTTTACTAGTAGGTATTATCGTCATTAAATAGAGGTAAGTTCTTTTCAGGTAGTTACCACGTCTCCCTCTATTTTCAAAAAAAGAGACATTTCTTTTTGAATTTTTGATGACAATATCTCAAATCCAATAGACTGCATTGGTGCATATAACTCTTTGATAACTTTATTTAGTTCTTCTGCTACACTTAATGGTTTTTGTATATAAATTGATCCAGTTATTGAATTAAAATGTGAATCAATTTCAAGTGTTACCTCATTTGAAATTGAAGATCTAGTTGCATGATCTGTTAGTAATGCAATGGGATTTGAAGTTTCTTAAGTCTTCACACAGCAGGTCAGCTATTAATTAACGGCATTTAATTGAAGAAGGAACTGTGAAAAAATCTATTCTTGTGATGTTGCTTATATTATTGTGTAAGCATTGCAGTGAGCCACTTAGATCTTTGCGACGTTCACTAATACTGTGCATATATATTTTTTTACATATAGTACTTATAATTGCGCAAAAAAATTCTACGTACATATTTCATAAACAGGATATAAACTTTTAGAAAAATTAAATTCTTAGGAAAATTTTATGAGAAAAAATTTTTTAAATATAATTTAGACAAAAATTAAATCCCGGAATTAGTTGTTTTTATCCCCGGATTTCCAGATTAGAAAAAACACCGGGATCCAGGGGTTTCTGAATTCCAAGATCCCGGGGCTTAGAAATTCTGAGATCTTGGGGCTGAAAACCCTACTAGATATCTTCCAAAAATTTTAAATGCCTCTTCCCAATTTAGCTGAGACCGGACATCCTGGGGGTGGGAGAAATGTCCGTTTTCTGGCCCTACTCGCGATGTGGAGAAAGTTACAGATGAAAATAAGAGAAAACATAGGAAATTTCACGGTTTAACATACACACCCGTTTCGAATCCTTCAGTGTTCAACATGTAAGAAAACTAACATTAACAATATACAGTACAAAAGAAGTAAATAAGATACATTAAATGTGATACCAGATGCACAATACGTTGAAAAATTTTCAAAATATAATTCAGACAAAAATTAAATTCCGGGATTTGAAAAAACCACCAGGATTTCGGGATTCCGGGGCTGCAAACCCTAGTCAAAATTTAAAGAGTGGCTGCTACATGGCACATAGATTGTTCGTGGATTTAATGTTCTTATTTTAAGTTGAGCCCTTGATCTCTCGCCTTTATATTCACTCCATTATTGAAGGCCTATCCCCGCATATCTAGCAAATTTAGCCCTCATTTTTTTAAGTTTCTCAACTATTAAATTTGAAAGTTCTCTTCCAGTTAATCTTTCAACTGGAAGGAAGCCAAAAAAACTGGCTTTAGTTTTAATGATAACTTCGTTAGAATTAGATTTTTCAATACATGTATAACTTACCATAAATGTCATTTGTTCGATCTTGCTGGTATAATGGGTGCAATCTAAAGTTATCGAATAATATTTAGCTTGTTTATTTTTATGAACAATGTATAATTTAATATTCTCATATAAAAGAGAAATTATCTCGTTCTCTAAATATTTTTCCCTGTAGTGTACTTCTCTAAATTTTCCATAACAAAAAAAAGTATTCTAAGAATTTGGTCCAAATGCCACCCCCAAAATTTGCCGCCCCTCACATGGGTCCGGTTTGTCCGGCCTTAGAGCCGGAACAAGGGAACAAGCTTGGAACAAGGGTAGACTCCCCAGGAACTGGAAAAAGGCTACCATTATACCAATACAGAAACCTGACAAAATAGTAACCTCTCCTGAAGGTCATAGACCTGTTGTCTTAACTAGTATTCCCTGCAAAGTTATGGAGAAGATGATTCTAACTAGACTTACCTTTCATCTCGAATCCAAAAATCTTTTACCAAAAGAATAATTTGCTTACCGGAGAGGACACAGCACTACTGATAAAGTTTTGTATTTATTCCAAAGAGTCAGAGACTCCCAAAACAACAAACCAAACAAACACACCGATGCTGTATTTCTGGATCTCTCCAAGGCTTTTGATAGAGTCTGGTGGAACTTACTAATTATAAAACTTTATGATAAATTTGGCTGGCTGATTTCTTAAGAGATAGACTTATTCGTGTTAAACACAAAGATGCCCTATCCAGTTGCTACAGAACACATCAAGGCGTTCTTCAGGGATCCACACTGAGCCCAATCTTGTGTTCATTGTACTACTCAGCTACTGTACTCTTCACTGTACTACATTCATTCAGCTACAAAAAGTCGTATTTTGAAAGATTTTATCTTTCAATAAAAATCACAACTAGAAGAAAAATCTGTTTCTTTAATAATAAAAAGAAAATTGTCAAACTTAGAAGAATTAAATCCGGGGATAACGGAAAGGGTTACTAAAGAAGTGGAGAATTTTTACCAAACATGATTTCAACATGTTGAAGAATGGTCTGAAACAAGTATAACAGGAAATAACTCTTTGAATGATGTTTTTTAACTTCATCGCAAATAAATTGGGCAGATACAAAAAAGGGTGTTGAGTTTTTATTGAAAGAAATGCCTGATATTAAAATCAGAAACAATTGTCTGTTTGAAGAAATTAGAAGACTGAATGTATATTTAAATTCTGATAAATTAGAACAATGGAAAAATCAGTATGTTAAAATCAATAAAAGATGTGTGGAAATATTTAACCATTTCAAAAATGAACACATTCCATATGAAAATTTAGCTATTCTTGTTGAATTTACATTGTGCTGCCTAGGAAATAATGCAGCAGTTGAAAGAGTTTTTTCAATTGGTAATGATTTTTGGACAAGAAATCAAGATATTGAAACGGTAACATATATATTTTAAATCATGCACAAAAAATATGTACTTTTTCTTTCCATTGGTCACTTTAATTTTTCCACAATCTAAGTCAGATGTGCATTTTAAAGTTTTTATCATCTGTAATTAAAAAAATGGGCAACTTTATCATTTATAAAGCCTTATACAAATAGTAAAGTTTATTATATTATTATACATTCATTTACATGCTGTCATCATTCCTGATGTCTTGATTCAATATACAAATAACTTTTATCTCAAATCACAAATTCTAATCCTTCCAAAGTCTGGATCCAATAAGTGTTTAGTTTTGAAGATTTCCTCATCTAGATTAATTGTTGTTTGGGAATGAGAAAGATCGCATTTTTGCACCTTCTTGCAAGTTTTCTGTAATAAAACACCAAGTAATATACATTTTAAAAACATATAGAAGCATGGCAATACTTGGATTAATAATCAAAACTATTTTAAAAAATGATTTTCATACACAAAATTTTTATTTTAAATAACATATTAACATAAATTTAAAAAAAACTTTAAAAAAAAAAAAATTAAAACATATTAGTTTTTGTGCAATTTTTCTTTTTTAAGGGAAAAAAAACATTTCAAGAAAAATCACAAGTAATATTTCAAGGTTAAGCAACAGTAAGTAACTAAAGAATCTGGATGTAAAAGAGAGAAAGCATTGCAAGAACAGTCATGAGAAAATTGTTAATGAAACTTAAAGATCCAACGCATTTATTTAAATAGGGTAACACTAAATAGTTATTGTGTTCATTGATCAAAAAAAAAATTGGTTATTTCTTCAAAAATTTCAAATGAGTTAATCCTAAATGGCAAATGGCACAATGTGACTGAGATTTGCCTACATATCACACACACACTATTTCTCAATTATGTGTCTTCCCACAACAAGACTCAGAAAATTAAAACAAAACTACTCAAACAACTAAAACAAACTGATGAAGACAGCACCATGAATAGAAAAATGTCAACTGTATTGATTCATTCACATACTTTACCTCAATATGTACACATATATCTAAACAAAACCAAAACACAGTAAAATTACACATACAATATTATTCCAGAACTATACAATATCATGAAAATGCTATAGATTCCATTTATAGCATTTTCATTATTTTAAGGGGACACAGTATGATTCAATAGACAGAAATCAGCCAAAACATTTTTTAGCCTAAATTATTCTTTAGATAATTTCCTATAATTTCATAAAATTTGAAAGCTCTAAGTTAAAAAAAAAAATCAGAGTTTATGTTCTTTTTTATTCACATCTCAATGGCAAACAAAATCTTTAAAGAGGTTTATCTCAGAAAGAAAAAAATAGCTCATTTATCTTCTTTTAAAATGCTAAATCTTTTTTTTTCTTTCTATTGTGCAAAATGCATAAAAAAATTTTTTTTTCTAACCCATAACTAATAGTACATGTAACAAAAATTGGTATGGATTTTTGAATCAAGGCAAATATTAAATATAATCTACGAGTTCCAAATAAGAAACATACAAGCACTTATAGGAATTTAACATAAAAAAAGGTTAGGTGTTACATTTACAAGGAACATAATCCATTGCCAATACCTTTTTGTATGTAATGAATTTTTCTGTCATAGTAATAGTCAAATAATCTAGTTATAATCATGGTTTTCAGAAATTTCTTGTTATTTTCATTGTTTTCTTACTTTAAAAATTAAAGCAAATATTACATCGTCTTAATCAGTACCTGAGAAATGGAAAAACTGTAAACAAATTTGAAACTGAAACCAAAAAAAATCAGGAGTCCCAAAAGTATTAAAGAAGATATGCCAAAAAATTCAAGCAATAAATGCCTTTCCCACATTCAGTGTGTCTTTTCTACTCATGTTTGTTTTTCTTACATTGCATTACCACATTATATCTAGAATTTTTCTTTCACTATATCCATATGCTTTGATGCAGTTTATACATATTTTCAATCAATTTCTGTTTAAATACAGAATTTTTGATTGTTATTATGAACCAAAGAAGGATTGCTTGGATGTGTGTATCTAAGACATACAGTGTTTTAAAAAAAATTTTAACCTTTCATTTATATAACAGATGTTTACTTCCAAAATAGTCTGCATTTATATGTGCCCCATTATTGGCACAACAAATCTTTAATTTTGCAATGCTAAATCCACAAAAAATCTTTTATTTGAAGATCTGTTTTTGATTGGTAATTTCTATTCCAACATTAAATCGAAACTAATTCACAATTTGAAGGTTAAAAAAAATCTAGGCAATAAAAAAAGCTTAATAAAATAATATAAATTATACAGCAGCATTTTTTGTACATTTCAAGCTGAAAAATCTCTCAATAACTTTTTACATAAAAGTGCTAATTATGAAGAATTTTAAAATATTATATCTGTCTTTTCAAATAAAAACTTGCTTCCACTTCATTTATCATGTCAGTTTCTTAAAGCATTTGGCAAAGTTTTCTATCATATAAAAAAATAAATATTTTATTTCATCAATCCCACAACCGTTCCATGGTATGAAGAGCCCAATATTGAATATTCTACTGTTGGTTAACTATCTCCTTAATAAATGAACACTTTAATAAAATAATTTTTTTTAAACAATTTGAAAAATTTATGTAAAAAATTATATCTAATACAATAGTATGCTAAATATGCATGACTATATACAATACAGAATACTCGAAATTTTTTGCTTATTAAATAATTATGAATGAAATGTTAATTTTTTAAATAATGTTTTTCAATATATTTTTAATTTCTGAAATCACAAAAAAATAGGCTGCAATTAACTTTTATAATTTCCATCACAACTGGACAAAAATAGTACCAGTGTTAATGATTCTAATATAATTCATTTCTGATGTTTATAGTGTAAGTAACTTAACAAATATAATTTGCCTTTTTAAAAAAGAAATTTTCAATATTAGTGTCAATTTTTTCATATATCTTACATCTCATAATAAAAAATCTATAGATATTTAAACTTTTTTTAAAAATTTGCAAAGAAGTTTCTGAATTGCATATTTAAAAAATGGCTTAAGTTAGTATCTTAAACACATTTCATGGATGAAAAATGAAATTCAACACATTTTAAAGCTTTTTGCATGAAATCATGCATTTTTTTCAACCTAATCCTAAGAATTTAAAAAGAATAGAAAATGTATAATAATACATATGTTATTAAAACAGTTATGAGAAAAATTGCAATACTTTTTAAAATTTTAATATAATTGGATTTCTGCTGTCATAAAACCTATTAATGAAAGATTTCAAGAAACTTCCTCTAATAGTTTGAAGTCAATACTATCAAAAGGAAATCAAGTATAAAGAGATCACATTCTAATTTTAAAAAGTTAAATATTAATTAACTAATCAAGTGTAGATAAAAAATGCAAAAATATAATGAAATAAGCAGTATTTTATCTTACTATTGGTTTTTTTCCAGTATCTCAGGAACTTATAATCAGATCTAAATAAAATTTGAAATGCAGACTATTTAGACTATGTATTATTTAATTTTGTTTTAAAAAAAGTTTTGAAAATTAATGAAAAAAATTATTTTACCTTTCATTAATTAATCCATACCATAATAATTTACTTCATCCTGAGTCATAAATGTCAATAATTTAATCTAGCTGTGATAAGAATTGACAAAATAAAGCTATTAAAGATATTAATATGTTATACAACTACAAATTTATAAAATTCAACTACAATGTACTTTACTTAAGTACTATGAAATAAAGTTGTAGAAAATATATTGGCATTACTATGAAAAGCTTTTGTTTACTAAACAAACCAATCATCTTTAATTTAACTATTTTATAATACAATATAGAACAATGGATTACATACAAACCTTAGTACATGTCACATTATTTTTAAAATCATCATCCTTTGCCTTTTGATTTTCGGAAGTTTCCCCAGACAATTCACTTTCTTCATAAATATCCATAGGTAATAATGGATTCCGAGGATGATAAAGGAAATTACGTATTATAAGTCTTCTTGCATTTCGTTTTTCATTCATAATCTCCCTGTTAGTACGAGAATAATCTACAACACGGCCTTTCCATTTTGTTGAGTTGTTCAAAGCTATCAAATGGAAAAAAATACTTTATTTCATTAAATATACAGAAATAATTTTATAGTTATAGTAAAAGTAATATTAGAAAATTTATGGATATTAAACCATTTTTAGTTATGTCATTCACTCTAATTCAAAGATGTATAATTTCTTCTAGATTTGTCCATACATGACATGCTTCTATATTTAATATTTTTAAAAAAGGATTTAAGGTTATTAAAAAACTTAAAGATTTAAAAAAATTATAAAATTTAGAATTTTTATACTTAAGTCAAACTTTGCAGCTGAACGAAGTAATTACACATTCAAAGATTCTAATATTTTTTGAAAGAGAAGGGGTGGGGGGATGAATATTATCTTTGAACACAAAAAAGCTTTTACTATATGTAAGAAACACAAAATAGAGAACCTAAAAATTGTATTAACACTTTCTAAGTAATAATTATGAAAACAGATATTACATTAAACTAAATTATAAATTACACAAAACTTTATTTTTACACAATTTATACATTCCTGAAGATTTCAAACAAATAAAAAGAGAAAATCATTCTAGTAAAATTTGCATTGTATCCATGCAGAATAAAAGAATGGCTTCGGAAACTTACATCAGCAAAACCAATACAATATATATGAAAATTTGCATTAAAATGCAATTATTTTTTTAGACTATACATTTCATTTTATAAATATTACAAGTAACAATAATAATAAAGGTTTCAAAATTACTACATATTTTATAAGAAAATTACTAATAAACTCAATAATCAGCAATTTACAGCATACCATTCAGCAGCACACAAAAAATTTATTGATGTTATCATTGATTACTTTCCCATATGAATGATTAATAATCAAGTTTGAACTACAAATAAGTTTTAAGAAATTAAAATAGCTCAAAACTTAGGAAAGCAACATGTCAGACTTTTATTTTTTTTAAAAAATTAATTTTATGCCAGCATGTGTTGATTACATATTAATGATTTAACTCATAACTTGACCTTTGGCAAAATTAATACATCTAATATCTGCACTACCGAACATTTAAAAAAATGTCTCTTCCCCATTATGCATGAAATTCAAGATGTTAGTTCTGAACAAAAACATTTAATCATAATTTAATATAATTACTGATAATCAAAGAAAAGAGGAAATAATAATTGTTCATTAAGTAACATACAGCTAGAAAATTATGTCAAGTGATTTTAGAAGTGAGAGAAATGTCAAATAAAAAAAGTTATTTTCTTAAAATTGTGATTCTTTTAAATAAACTTTTTTTAAAAAACACAAAAAATTAAACTGATTTTTTTCATATTGTATACACAAAATTGGAAACATTTAAAAAAAAAAGCTTAAGCTGTGAGTTTGTCAATAACAAACTCACAGCGAGCGAGTGTTTATTAATGTGTATGTTGCACTTTGAAACTACATTAAGATTACCTCATAATTTTAAACCAAGTCAAGTGATAATACAATACAACAAGGCTGGTACCCCACATTGGAGCAAATTTTTCAAAAACTTCCCCCAATTTACTGGTTGATCAACTAATATGTAAGTACCCTCAAAATTCATAAAACATGGGTACTTGCTTCTTATTGCAACAATTGCCAACTCGGTGCTAGTTTGATATTCTGGGTCTACACGTGAAGTTGTTGTTGTTTATGTTTGCCAAGATGGGTGATAACATTATTGTTTGGTTACCTAGATAATTTTAACATCTGGCAGTGTGGTTACCATGGGGATAACGTATACTAGAAATAATTTTTATTGGCTTTTTCTCGTGGTAACCCTATTAATTTCAGACTATTTTAATTCGATTTCTTTAAAAATTTAGCCATTTTAATTGCATTTGCTCAATCTTGCAAAATAAAACAGTCTTCTGTCTTATTATGTGCTATTTTTGAATACGGAGATTTCTAATATAATAAGTGAGTAAATGGATATTTTTTTTTAAAGAATGAGTGTTGTACTTTAAATTATTGCTATAAATATATACTGTCCATTTTCACTTTATTTTACTTTTTAAAAATGTTTTTTAATGTTCCTTGTTCGATGAAATTCGTTGGAAATTTTTTGGAACAATGCACGTTTGCTGTACTTTATATTTGATACTCATTATTAATTTTAATATACATTAAGTAACTATTTTATTAATAATATAATATTAAATACAATTATTGTTATATGTGATAATCATATTATATTCGTTATTTGTAGTAATTGAATTTTTATTATTTTTATTATAATTATTATGATGTTGCTTATTCATAATTATTGTTAAATCACACAATATGAATCTATAATAATTATTACTAAATAATATTACATATATAATTACTATAAAATTATAGTATAAGATTATTTATTATATATTGCATAATATTACCATAAGTAAATATTTTTGATTGTATTGATATTCATTTTTTATAAATCTTAGTTATTCTCAATCTTTTCCTATATTCTTCATTTCAAATAAGATTTCACTGTATTTCAAAAGTTCTTTAAAATAGTTTTCCTGACGGTCTCTTACTGCTACACCATCATCTTGGATTCCATTCCAAAGACATGCGCTGCTTGGCGTGATTCTTTATCACGCCTAGCAGCTTTTGGCACGTAGACTCAGGAAAACAAACTAGTTCCGCCAACACTATTAATAACTCTCTAAGTTGGCAACTCCAATTTCCTATGTATCATATGCACTGAATTGGCAACCAGGTGCTTCATTTTATATAATGTAGCCAATAGGTTGTGATAATATGCAAGTACCACAATAAGCACCAAATGTAATATGCAAATATTTGCACCACAAATTACTTACAGAGTAAATTTAATATATTAAAATACATCTAATAAACTAATATAAAAATGCATATGAAAACTTAGGTACAGTTAAAAGACTACAAATATTAAGAATTTATGATGTTTACATAGTAGCATCACCACAGCAAAATTTGAGTTACACCATATCAAAACAACAGATTCTTGCATGTTTTTTATGATAAAAAACTAATCAGTTAGATTTGGGCAGTAAATGACGTGATTCATGCGAAGCAAATTTAGATAAATTGACATTAATATGAATGTACTGAATTTACTTACCAGCCACTGTGTAAGTTCTCTTTGGATCTTCCCTTACATCAGCTCTGGTTTTGCAATACATTGATTCCAAATCTGTTTCTTCTTGAGAGGTTTCTGCATATTCATCACAGTTGACTTCTTGAAATTCTAACTTAATAAATTGACATTTATCATCACAGTTTTCATTTCTTTCTTTGTGATATTCTGTACAGGAATTAGTAGTGCAAGATATTTTTGATGAACCAGATATTTCATGGTTTTTATTTAGTGGAGAAGTGTTTTCTTGATTAATCGTATAAAGTGAATTGCCTGACAGGATTTTATCTTCACTGTGACAGGACAATTGCGAATCAGTTTCTACTTTAATTATTGGCATTTTTTCATGCAACATATAACAGTTTTCATTTGAGAATGTATTATCCTCATCAACTTCTTTTTTTATATTGGATAAGTGTACTAGTGAATCAGTTCTTAAAGTACTTTTATCATTCATTTGTATATTCATACAGCTTGAGTCATTTGTTGCAGAATTATGCAGAAAATGAGTTGTATTTCTGGTAAATGAATCATTGCCACTTTTACTGTCATAATTAACTACTTCGTTTTCGAAATATTCAGCATTCATTCTTTTCTGAACACTATCATCCATGTTTTTAAATTCATGCTCACACACAATTTGTCTTGTGTCACCCATGGTTTCTTCAATCGATTCATCCAACGTAAAGAAATTAGAGAAGTAGTTTAAATCATTGGCATGCCCCTCAATTGGATCCAGTACCTCTTTAGTCTTTGTGAGAAGCATATCTTGGATTGCACTGTTTCCTTCTGAAACATTTTGCAACCTAGAAAGGGAAAAATCAATATTTTAATATTAGAAACAAATTCAATACTTTCTATGAGACACAAAAGTTTCTCCAAAGCTAAATTTTATTCTAGTAAAAAGTTTTTAAGCAAACATTTAATGAGAAAATTTACATATATTTAATAAAGGGAGGGGGATGGAATGTTAATTTAAGTATGATTAAGTAGTATGAGTTATGTGTTTTTATGTTTTTCCAACATAGTATAAAGTTTGGTTTACTTATAACTTCATTATATAGAAAATTAACATTAAAAATTCAACTTTCAACTGAAAAAAGAAAATTGCTTTACAATTACAAACAAATTAATGCATTTACATCATTTTTATTCATTGCTTAAAACCATTTACATTATCAAAAATTCATATAATTTACAAAATCAAAAATTTATTTTGATGTAATCAAGAATTTTAAAAAAAAGTACTGTATTTGTACAACATTAGTATTATTTCTTTAAATAACAAATTTAATTCTTATTCATGTATATGAAAATATACATGTATATATACATATAGATAGAGCTAAAGAAGCTTAACTTCAGTCGTGTGGTCTAAAGCACACTCGTTTTTTGTTGTTGATTTTTTTTATGTTTTTACTCCAAATGAATGATAACACTCTTTAAACTGTAATTAATATCTTAAAGAATGGCTCAAATGCTGTAGAACAAGATTTTACATTTCAACTTTAAAAAGTAAATAGTATAGATTTGTAAATTTAATAAACAGTTTTTTAATGTAAATTACACCAGCAATACAACAGTAATTCTTTCACTTGAACAAATTTACATTACTTTTTGCAATATGTCGAAAATTTATTGCTTTCATATTTATTGTAACTATTCATTAATTACAAAGTTAAACTGTAACTGAAAACATTCTTAGCTTTTCTCATTCATACTAAAAAATGCATGTATTTTTACACAAGTTTACCATGCTTGTACGAATGCAGTATTTTGTTCAAGTAATGCCTTGAATTTTTTTTCTCTTTCTCTAGCACGTCTCAAGCGTTGTACTTTTGATCTGTGGTTGCGAAATGGATGTTTACGTGGCCTTGAAGATCTTGATTCCCGTCTCATAAATAAGAAGTTATTCATACTGCTGTGTATTGAAGCAGTACAATCAAAGCTTCTCTCAGATTACAGTGGATCTATTTAAGACCTATCAATGTAAGAAAAATTAATGTCATTAATAATATTTATAATTATGGCAAATAACTGATGAAATGTAAATATTCATAAATAGATTTCCAAAGAAAAAACGTACTGGTATTTGAAATGTCTATAATTTCATTATGAATAATATTTCAAATGCACATTTTTCACAATTCATGACAATATGAATAAACTATACAAGATACAAGAAACGTCTCTGTTAGAAAAATTCTAGGTATTTATGCATAAAACCATCAACTTTTCCAAATGCCTTATTCACAGTCAATAACGGAAAATTCACAGGCATGTATAATCACAAGAATCTTGTTTGTGCCTCTATGATGACAACATTTGGTAGGCCAGAATGTAGACTAGAGGGACAATGGACGAAATTCACGCCAGATACACGCCAAGCGGGGAATCCCGTGACAACTTTGCCAAGATTTGCACGTTGGCAAAGTTCAATAAATTTCATGTGAGATAACGATTTCGTTCTGGCAGGGTTGAAAATATATTATTGATTTATTTTTAATTACATACTACAAACTGTAAATTTCAGACGGCAACTGTAGTAATAAAATTGTATTACTCTTTTTCAATTGCTATCTAGTTTTTTGCAAATGGCAACACGAGTTATTCTGTGTGATTGTTTACAATTAAAAGGAGATGTTAGCAGATACTCCTCTCACACGAGTTGTTGTGTTCGATTGTTTCTGTTTAGATTAATTGGGGAGAATAAAATTTTTTTTTAATGGATGATCTTCCGAAATATTTCTCTCTTTTATTTCAAATTGCTAGCCACCGTAGCACGAGTTTAAAGAAAACTACTTCGATTTAGAAGTGTGGAAAAAGTGATTTACATATATAGTGTCCTTATGATATTTTTGAAAGCTAAGAAAATTAGTTGAGATTTTCTTTCGAAGCTTTAACACGGCATTCTACTCTCGACATTAGGGCGCATTTGATTCTCTATCCTTTTCTTGTCTCTCTCCTTCTCCTTGTTACTCTTCCGTATTTCGGCCTCTCGTTTGTACAATTTACTTCAGCAAATTTTTTAAATAGGACAACATAAAATTTAACTAATACGTAAATAATAAAATACTAAGAAATTGTAGTTCACCATTTCAAATAATTGGTGACATCGTGAGTGAACATGACAATAATGAAATTGCAGTTGATGATGAAAATCCCACTATAGATCATGTACAAAAACCGACACAAATTATTAGAGTTAGGTAAATAAATTTTTATTTTATTTTCATAATCATTCATGACTCTTAACAAAATTTACGAAGCTAAAATTATGAAATTGTACGTTGAATAAAGGGCCAAAAACTTCTGCAGAACGTAGTCGAGAATATAGAGCACGAAAAGCACTGCTTAAACAACAAAGTAGGCAACAACAGGAACCAGATGCAACAGTTGAAATTGCTACAGAAGATATTCGAAGTGCTCGTCCATCAGAAGACAATCAAGTCTCTAGACCCTCTGGAATAAGGACCATAGAAAAAAGGGCAAAGTCCATCAACTGTAAGCAGCATATCCACAGAATTAACTAGAAGAGGGAATTCAGAATCACAGCAACAAATTGAAACATCAGAACATATGCGAGAATATCAGGAGAGAAGAAATGATAATATCAACATCGAATCGTAATTATTATTGCAATTATATATGTTGTATTGTTGATAAAAAAAATTTTAGGTTTATACTTTATGTTTAAATTTATATCTTTCTCTGTTCATAGTAATGGAATAAACTACAGTAATTACTAATGTATCAATAATGAAGAATCTATTGAACAATATTAATTTATAGATGAAAATCCATATTAAATTTAAATATTTGTAGAAAATTAATATATGTATACTAATATACATGTATATATTATACATATATATGCATTCATATAGATGGAGCTAAAGAAGTTTTACTTCAATCGTGTGGTCTAAAGCAGACACGATTTTTTAAAATTGCTTTGAAGTTTTCATATACAATCAAAATATAAAAAGTTTCTAAATGTTTTCATTCATATTCAATCTAAATAACAGTAACAACGCAAACTGTCTTTCTGATATTCTGATTAATTCTTATAAAAGAAAATTCATTAAATTGTAATAACTCTCTTTGATTCTCTTACATTTGTTATAAATGATTTATTTAGCTAGTCGATGTTCTATATAAACCAAAAAAACTAATAGATCTTCATCAACAATATATTTTAAATTAAGCAATTAATAATTGTAATTTGTAGGAAATATAAAATTTTCTAAGAAAAGGAGCACTTAAGATTACTTTTCGAATATTTTTTTGTTCCAAATCATAATTACTATTCAAATTAAATTTTAAAAGAAAAAGCTTGATAAAATCAATAACTTATTTTATTTAAAATGAATTTGTTACATCTTTTGACTACATGCAATGATTTGAAATACCATAATTTAAAGTACAGATTATAAGGAGACAGTTGGCAACTTTGTTGACTAGAAATGATTGCAAAAGCGTTTTTTCTGAACTTGTGTTTCTTTACTTATTTTTTCTTACATTATTTTTTGTGTTGTCCTTTATTTGTTTTTTGTCAATATTCTCTGCTTCTCATTTTGTTTGCAGTTGTCTTGTAATCCGCCATTGGAAATAAAATAAAAAATGTTCCAAGAGATTATAAAATAGCATTTTCTAAAAAAAAAAACCTTCTTAAGGAGGGATACAAATAATAATTTTAAAGTTATTAATCATGTATTAAAATAAAGTTCTGATCTAGTATTTTCTTAAAAAACTGAAGGAAAAAGAAATATTAAATTAGAAAATAAAAAATTCTTGCCATTAGATGAAAGAGACGTTGCTCAGGAGGATAAATCCTTTTCATGGTGTCGAGGAAAGTAAAAACAGATCACATTTGCTTTGATGAATTTGTGCATTGGGAGTGTCTGCATTATTTGCCACATATACTCCCAAAGGTAAGAATTGAATTGATTCTCACACCTACATGTTCCATGTACCCTCAATGAAGTTTGTGTGCACCTAGTTTCCAGACCTTTTGACTTCACGTTGTAATGGACTAAAAGATGAATGAATCCTTTATCTCCCACAAACTCTTATCTTTCCCACAATTTGGTATTTGGTTGAATCCACCTTTATGTTCTTGATGGATTTTAGGAGGGTTTCTTTTGATTTTTCCTGGACCATATGAAAGAAATACTTGACAAAAACTCTTTTAATCCTTCCCAACACACAGGTTCCATTCGTTCTTTTGCCTCTATTATACTTCTGCTTACCAAACATGCTTTCTCAGTTTCTGTAATCACATCAAGACCTTCAAGTATAGGACTTTCAGACACACATTACCTTACGGAAACTCACCCAGTTTGTGACTGTTTTTTTTTTCAAAATAACAATTTCAAAAGAAACAAAGTCCCAGTTCATTTACATTTCCATGTATTTGTCATCATCAAAATCTGAAGTATGCTTATCCTACTATCCTGAAACCAGCTGTTCTTATGTACAGACATTCTAATACGATTTGCACTCATTCCTATCTTTTGCCATTCCCAAATATATCCATCACTTGATTCCCCAAATTCACAACATTTAACAGACTGTTTATACAATATGTGCAGCCATCAATCCTTTATCGATACACCTCTGTGTCACAAATATTTTTCCCTTTCATTTCAAATCATAAGAAGAACCTAAATCATACTTCTCAGACATATTGTTCAAAGGAACAAACATAAAAATCAGAAACTGAATAGTAAAAAAATATTCAACGAAAAGTTTGTAAACCTATGAATATAAAAACCATAAGTTATATTTCTTAAATAAGAATAATTACATGCTTAATCTGAAAATCGTGTCTTTTTAATGACATCTACAAAATTTAAATTTCAATCAAGCACATGACTTTATCAGAATAAGATTACATTTGGTAGTATAAGGGTTGCCAAATTAAACAGTTTGCCACAATGAAATCATTATCGCATCCAGGAAATCTAATTAGACTTTGCCAAATCCAATTGTTCCCCTAGTCTACATTTTGGCCCACCAAATGTTGTCATCACAGAGGCACAAACAAGATTCTTGTGTTTATACATGCCTGAAAATTTTCCGTTATTGACTGCATATTAGGGCATTTGGAGAAGTCTTTTCATTTGAGGAATTGATTGATGGTATAATGCATAAATATCTAGAATTTTTCTAAAAGGGCCATTTCTTGTATCTTGTATGCTTTATTCATATTGTCTTAAATTGTGAAAAATGTACATTTGAAATATTATTCATAATGAAATTGTTCTATACATTTCAAATGCGGGTACATTTTTTTCCTTGCATGTCTATTTATGAATATTTGCATTTCATCAGTTATCTGCCATCATTATAAATTTTATTAATGACATTAATTTTTCTTGCATTAATAGGTCTTCAATAGATTCACTGTCATCTAAGAGAAGCTTTGATTGTACTGCTTCAATACACATCAGTATGAATAACTTCGTATTTATGAAACAGGAAACAAAATCTTCAAGGCCAGGTAAACATCCACTTCACAACCGCAGATCTAAAGTACAACACTTGCGACATGCTAGAGAAAAAGAAATAAAGTTCAAGGCATTACTTGAACAAAATACTACATTCGTACAAGCATGGTAAACTTGTGTAAAAATACATGTATTTTTTTAGTAGGAATGAGAAAAGCTAAGAATGTTTTCAGTTACATTTTAACTTTGTAATAATGAATAGTTACAATAAATATGAAAGCAATAAATTTTCGACATATTGCAAAAAGTAAAGTAAATTTGTTCAAGTGATAAAATTACTTTTGTATTGCTGTGTAATTTACATTAAAAAAAAGTTTATTAAATTTACAAATTTATACTATTTGCTTTTGAAAGATGAAGTGTAAAATCTTGTTTTACAGCATTTGAACCAATCTTTAAGGTATTACAGTTTAAAGAGTGTTGTCATTCATGTGGAGTAAAAACATAAAAAAAGAAAAAAATGAGTGCGATTTAGACCACATGACTGAAGTAAAACTTCTTTAACTCTATCTGTATATATATATGTTTATATATGTATAATATATACATGTATATATATATTCATATACATGAATAAGAATTAAATTTTATAGTTAAAGAAATAAGACTAATATTGTACAAATTCAAAAATTTTTTTTAAATTCTTGATTACATCGAAATAAATTTTTCATTTTGCAAATTATATGAACTTTTGATAATGTAAATAGTTTTAAACTATGCATTAAAATGATGCAAATGCATTAATTTGTTTGTTATTGTAAAGCAATTTTTCTTTTTCATTTAAAAGTTGAATTTTTAATGTTAATTTACTATATAATGAAATTGTAAATAATCCAAACTTTATACTGTTGGAAAAACATAAAAGTACCTAACTCATACTACTTAATCATTCTTTAATTGCTGTCGGTTAACCTATAGGTTAGAGCATCGGACTCCAGACCGGAGAGCCTGGGTTCGATGCCCGATGCCACTAAATTCCACCTAGTATAGACGGAGTACGTGCTCGTTAAATCAGTGGGTCCGAAAGTCTTGCGGGCGGTCGCAGCAGAAACCACAAGTGCAGGAGGATGGAGAATATTTCCCTCCCTTTCAGTTCCATGCCAAAATTGTGGTGGTGGAGATAGGTGGTGTCGCCATCTATCGTTAAGAAGTCCAACCGGTTTCACAGGCAATGGCAACTTTCATTCCTTCCCCCCTGCAGGAAGGACACAACAATAACAATCATACTTTAATTAACATTCCTTTCCCCCTCCCCCCATTAAACATATGTGAATCTTCTCATTAAATGCTTGCTTAAAAATTTTTAACCATAAAACATTTTGCTTTGGAAAAACTTTTGTGTCTCAAAGAAAGTAATGAATTTTTTGCTAATATTAAAATGTTGATTTTTCCCTTTTTAGGTTACAAAAAGTTTCAAAAGGAAACAGTGAAATCCAAGATATGCTTCTCACAAAGACACAAAAGGTACTGTATCCAATTGAGCGGAATGTCAATGATTTAAGCTACTACTCTAATTTCTTTATGTTTGATGAACCAATTGAAAAAACCATAAGTGACACAAAAAAAAATTGAGCATGTATTTAAAAACATAGATGATAGCGTTCAGAAAAGAATGAATTCTGAATATTTCGAAAATGAAATAGTTAATTATGACAGTAAAAGTGGCGATGATATATTTACTAGAAATGCAACTCATTTTCAGCATAATTCTACAAAAAAATGACTCAAGCTGTATGAATATACAAATGAATGATAAAAGTACTTTAAGAACTGATTCACTAGTACACTTATCCAATATAAAAAAAGAAGTTGATGAGGATAATACATTCTCAAATGAAAACTGTTATATGTTGCATGAAAAAATGCCAATAATTAAAGTAGAAACTGATTCGCAATTGTCCTGTCACAGTGAAGATAAAATCCTGTCAGGCAATTCACTTTATACGATTAATCAAGAAAACACTTCTCCACTAAATAAAAACCATGAAATATCTGGTTCATCAAAAATATCTTGCACTACTAATTCCTGTACAGAATATCACAAAGAAAGAAATGAAAACTGTGATGATAAATGTCAATTTATTAAGTTAGAATTTCAAGAAGTCAACTGTGATGAATATGCAGAAACCTCTCAAGAAGAAACAGATTTGGAATCAATGTATTGCAAAACCAGAGCTGATGTAAGGGAAGATCCAAAGAGAATTTACACAGTGGCTGGTAAGTAAATTCAGTACTTTCATATTAATGTAAATTTATCTAAATTTGCTTCACATGAATCACGTCATTTACTGCCAAAATCTAACTGATTAGTTTTTTTTATATAAAACATGCAAGAATCTGTTGTTTTGATATGGTTGTCACATCACTCAAATTTTGCTGTGATGATCCTAATATGTAAACACCATAATTTCTTAATATTTGTAGCCTTTTAACTGTGCCTAAATTTTCATATACATTTTGTTATTAGTTTATTAGATTATTTTAATGTATTAAATTTATGCTGTAAGTAGATTGTGATGCAAATATTTGCATATTACATTTGGCGCATATTGTGGTACTTACATATTATCGCAACCCATTGGCGACATTATATAAAATGAGCACCTGGTTGCCAATTCAGTGTGCACGACACATAGGAAATTGGAGTTGCCAACTTAGGGAGTTATTAATAGAGCCAGCAATTTTTCGCAAATACCCATATTTTATGAATTTTGAGGGTAATTTTGTATTAGTTCATCAACCAGTAAATTGGGAAGTTTTTGAAAAATTTGCACCAATGTGGGGTACCAGCCTTGTTGTATTGTCTTTATCACTTGACTGTGGTTTCAAATTATGAGGTAATCTTAATGTAGTTTCAAAGTGTAACACACACACACACATTAATAAACACTCACTCGCTGTGACTTTGTTATTGTTTATGCAATACATTGTGCTTTTTTTAAAAAATGTTTCCAATTTTGTGTATACAAAACTGAAAAAAATCAATTTAATTTTTTTTTTCTTAAAAAGTTTATTTAAAAAATCACAATTTTAAAAAAAATAACCTTTTTATTTTACACTTCTCACAATTCTAAAATCACTTGACATAATTTTTTAATTGTATGTTACGTTTCGTATATTACTGTAGGGACAAGAGAGAGTACACACTGTAGAAGCAAGAAAGAGCAGTGTGTACGCACATTTTCTTTCTTTCTTCCTCGCATAGCCAGTGCATGAAATATATAGATATCTCAGTCAGTAGTTCATTAGTGATTTTTCTAGTGTTAAGGGAATGGTGATTTCTTCATTATTTCGTAATTTCATTTCGTTCTTGAATAAATTTATAAACTAATTTTTTGTTCAATACATTAAATAGTCTACATTTAAAGTGAATAAGATTATAAATTCATTTTAAAGTTCATATTTTGTGAATTTTCCGGTGAATAATAAATTATGGCAGGAAGTGACACAGACTCTGAATATGAAAGCGGAGCTTCAGGACCATCAACTAAGAAGAAATTATGTACGAAAATGGTGCGTAAAAAGTGTGTGACAACATATTCAAGGCAAGATTTTAAACCTAGTGAAACCCAATCAACTGATAATGAATCACGAAGGTGAGTGCATATCTCATACTAGTTGCTGGCTATGTATCTTCATATGCAGCGTTCCTTTTTCCTTGACTATTTTCTCCCTCTACTAATACCAAGGCCATCCAAATTAGAAGGCCGCTCTACTCAGCTGGTTAGAAAAGGCCATGTGATCAAAGGAGGGAGTAAGATTTTTTTGGCGGGACCCACGATTACTCACGTTTCCATCTTGTATGCTTAGGTAGTTCATATCTTTTCCTAAGTGTGTTTCTTATACCCAGGATAACTTTACTGCTCAGGATTACTTTATACACCGTAAAGAAAGGTATAATATTTATATTATTGTGTAACTTTATTCATGTGTCATTATTGAATTTTTTCTTTTGAGTCTTGAGGACATGGTATAATAAAGTGATGCTTCTGTGCCAACATCCTTAATTATTTGTAAATTAAGATTTTGTTTTATATTATAAGTTAGTGTTTAATTTTATATTTTTTTCTGTCAAATCTTAGTTATCTTAAAATTATTATTAATAATTTAACCCATAGCTGCACACATTTTTAAAAAAAGGCCTCTTAATTATTGTGTACCAAATTGTTCCTCTAATAAACCGGGGCAGCTCTACGTTTCAGTGTTTCATTTCCCAAAAGATGAAAAGTTGTTACAAACTTGGAAAAAGAAAATTCCAAAGGATTTTAAAAACACTAACAATAGTTTAGTGTGCATTAAACATTTCCCTGAATCTTTCATTGGGAGAAAAGATAAAATTACAGGCAAGACTGGTACTGCTTTTGAAATACCTAGAGTGCATCCAAAATTATCATAGAATGCATATCCTTGCATTTTCCCTGGTTGTCCATCCTATTTGAATGAAAAAATTAAAGAACGCTCAATGACAATTCAACGAAAGAAAAAAATGAAACAATTAGATGAACAACTGTTTACTAATTTTAGTAAGATAAACGAAATTACCAGTTTTGAATATTTAAAAGAAAATCTGTTAATGCGAGATAATCCTATATCTGATTTCTTATTTAAAAAAGCATGATTGTAAAATTTACATAACATTTCTTTTTATTAATTGTGAAAATTTTCCTTCTTTTTTAAAATCCCTGAAAATAAATACAGATCTCTCCATTGTTATATTTAATAATAATTGTCAATTAAATATGCCTTAAAAAATTTGTATTAATCCTCCTAGATTAACATATTTCAGTGAATTGCTAAATATTCTCAATACAGTATATGTGTTTGAAGAAATCTGTGCTATTAATTCTGTTACTGATCATGTTATGGTTATTCAATCATGTGAGAAGCATATTGAAAATTGTAATGCTGAAAATTTTGAAGGCAGCAAATTTTATTTTAGAGCAAATGAAATTATTAAATTCAAATAAACATGGCTGTAAGTATAGCACTATTTTAATCGTTTTTTCTTTCTGCATGTACATTAAATCGACTGCATGCTATTCCTATGTAAGGGATAGGGGGAATATAATTCTTCCAAGTTTGAGATGGTTACAGAGAGTTGCATCTCGATTAAATGTTATTCCAGGTTTGTCAATTCTGCGGAATGAAAATTATCTACAAGGTAGATGTAAAGAACTAAAAGACCATGAGAAACAGGTGATATTACAAATTGATGAAATTTTCATCAAATCAGCGATTACATATAAGTGTAATAAAATTGTAGGACTTATAGAGGAAAAGGAAGCAGCTACTATGATTCAATGTTTTTTTATACTCTTCTTTATTGATTTAAAATAAAGAAATAGTATCATTGAACACTGTAAAGAACATGAATGCTGAAGATTTGCATTCTATGACTTTAGAAGTTTTGTCACTAATGGAAATGGTAAATTTTTCAGTTGTTTGAGTTATAAGTGAAAATAACAGAGTAAATAGAAATAGTTTTTCTAAATTGTTTAAAGGTAACATAAATAGTATCATTCAAAATCCAGCTAATAATACAAAAATAATTGCATCTTATTCTTAATTCAGTACATCTTATCAAATCTATACAAAATAATTGGTTGAATCAGAAAGATGCTGAATCTTCTTTGATATATCCTGATCCTTCAGAATTTTCTCAAATCCAAAAAGCATCTTTTTCAACATTATTTAAAATTTATAACAAAGAAACGTACAATATTGTTAAATTAGCTCCTAAATTATGTTTAAATCTTTGAAATCAACAAATTTTGAAAAACAAAATGTTAAATTAGTTTTAAAAATTTTTGAAGCAAGCAATGTGACTACACTTAATATATTACAAGATAAATTAGGCTACCCAGAAATGTTAAGGGACACTGCAATATTCATCAAACATATTTTAGATTTCTGGCAAATAATGAATATTAAAAATCCAACCTGAGGTTCAAAATCTTAAATTGAAGAACAGTTTTCCTTTTTCGTCAATAGATGATGATAGATTCACTTTTATTTCAAAATTTGTTCAGTGGCTGGACTGCTGAAAAAATTTTAAACAAAATAAACGATAAGGTTATTTCAGCGAGGAAACATTTTGTGGTTTGAAGCATACAGGAAATACCATCCCAGAACTAATAAAGTATCTTTTGATGGAGCAGAATTTCAAATACGTTTCAACTGGTAATTTAGAACCCAGATTTGGGCAATACAGACAATGTCCGGATCAAATTATCATGTCACTGTGCAGGAAAGTTTGCAAGCTGAAAAAAAGTTGTGCATTAAAAGTGTGTTAACTTTGCACTTGGATAATTATGGTACTATTTCACTAAAAAAATTAATTTCAAATCATTCAGGTGAGATATTTAATGTTAAAGTAGATGTTAAGGATTCCAACGAAATATTAAACACTACAGATAAATCAGATGATATTTCATTAGAAGAGTATCAAATTTTAATGCACATAGTGGGATATTGCGTGCACAAGATAAAATTCGAATGCTTCAATTGCAAATATGCATTTGTTTTAGACAAGCAGATTAATTTCAACTCAGAAAATTTCGAAGAGACAAAATGTTTGAAGCTTCTGGATAGAGGAGGTTTAAAAATGCCCACAGATATTGTTTTAAAAGTCATTTTTATGCAATATTTCATTTTTAATTTGTTAATATCAAAAACATTTGATTCAAAGTTCTTAAAGTTGATTGTCAGTTATCTTGCTTTATAAGCATAACAGAAGAGTATCTGGAATTACTTGAGTTGTGTAATGTCTTGTATTCGTATGATTCACCTTGTGTACATTGTAACATACCTGCATTTTCATATTTTAAAAAAATATTCAGTTCATTTGGGAATATATGCTTAAATAATTATTCAAAAAAGCGCAGTGAAGAAATTTTAACTGTGAAGGATAACAGAAAAATAAAGAAATTTAAGGCTAATTAAATTAGTTTGCTTTTTATATTTTTCTGCTTTATTTATTTAAATGTTCAATTATCGATTCATGTATTATTCATTGTGCAAGCATATCCTTGTAATTAATTTTTTTATACTCTATACATTTTATGAACATTTTTGATTGTACACATAATTATTATTTGAAGAAAAATTCTATTTATTTATGTTATTCGTTTAAATTATTTTCATGAAGATTTTAGCATTCAAAGTATGTAAAATGTTATTTTTTTAATTTCAAAACTTTTATTTGATTTTTAGATATTTTTACTGTAGCATAATATTTAATTTTAATGTAGTTAATAGTTTAAATAATATCATCACAGTTGCAAAAGATTCAAAATTTGAACCTAATCAGTATGTTGCCTCATTAATGATATATTCCATGAAAAGGTTTTTTTCCCCTATTATTTATAGGTAAGTGTATTTACTAATGTATATATATATATATACATACTGAATATATACATACATATATATATATACATACATATGTGCTTTTAATGCTTTACATTTAATATTTTCTTTGCAAGTAAATGTTTCTTTTTTATATTTTATTTCATTGAAATTTTTTTTTATTTTTGAATATTGGATGAATGAATTATTTTAATTCAATATATTTTAACATACAATCCAGGATCTATTTTTGCTTTATAATTACTGTGGTGTCTAAAACTATTTGTCATTTCTATATTTGCATTTATTTTTGCATGCATTTTTTAAAAATAATATGCTTCTAAAGGTTTACTTTTCATATTTTCTTTACAAGTAAATGTTTCTTTTTATATTTTATTTGATTGAAATTATTTTATATTTTTGAATATTGAATGAATGAATTAATTTAATTGAATATATTTTTAACATGTAATCTAGAATCTATTTTTGCTTTATAATTACTGTGGTGTCTAAAACTGTTTGTCATTTCTATATTTGTATATATTTTTGAATGCATTTTTTTTTTTTTTTTTTTTTTTTTTTTTTTTTTTTTTTTTTTTTTTTTTTTTTTTTTTTTTTTTTTTTTTTTTTTTTTTTTTTTTTTTTTTTTTTTTTTTTTTTTTTTTTTTTTTTTTGAATGCATTTTTTTTATAATTCTTTCTTTTGTTATGATTCATTGATTCTATGAGCATAAAAAAAATATCATTTCACAGGAAAAGGAACTCCAGCAAAATGTTTGCTAATTCACATGATTTTTTATTCTTTTATGATATTTTATTCTATGATTACTAATGTTCTACTTTTCAAATTTTCTTTGCAGGTAAAGTTTTTTTTATTTTATCTGATTGAAATTATTTTACATTGAGTCAGTTTTTTCTTAGGTTTTTCTTCTACTGTTATGAGCCTTTCACGAGTGATATTTCTCCCTTTTTCCGGAAAAATATTAGACATCATTCTGGCGTATTAATACATTACTTTCATCAGAAAATATTCTAGGTGAGAACCAAAAAAAAATCAATAAAATGTAGAAATATTAGTCTATGACCTGAAAAGAAATAAATATCGTGAGCTTTATATTCCTCACAAAGTGAGTGCGCGTAGTAAAGCATTCCCTCCTTTCGTGACATCATCAAAACATTGTCACAACCTGATCTTCAAGGTGGCTTTGCTAATACGCGGCATTCTACTCTCGACATTAGGGCGTGTTTGATTCTCTGTCCTTTACTTGTCTCTCTCTTTCTCCTTGTTACTCTTCCGTATTTTGGCTTTGCCTTTCTACAGTTTACTTCAGCAAATTTTTAAAATTGGATAATATAAAATTTAACTAATACGTAAATAATGGAATACTTTTTAATTGTAGAGGTTCACCATTTCAAACAATTGGTGACATCCTGATTGAACATGACAATAATCAAATGGAAGTTGATGAAAAAAATCCCACTATAGATCATGTACAAAAACTGAGACAAATGATTGGACTTAGGTAAATAAATTTTTATTTTATTTTTATAATTATTCATGACTCTGATAATAATTTACTAAATTTATGAAACTAAAATTATGAAATTATAGGTTGAATAAAGCGCCAAAAACTTCTGCAGAACGTAGTCGAGAATATAGAGCACGAAAAGCACTGCTTAAACAACAAAGTAAGCAACAACAGGAACCAGAAGTAATAGTTGAAATTGCTGCTGAAGATATTCAAAGTGCTGGTCCATCAGAAGACAATCAAGTCCCTGGACCCTTTGAAATAAGGACAATAGAAAAAAGAGCAAAGTCTGCAGAGGCAACACGGCGATGCAGAGCGAAAAAAAAAGCCCTTAGTGGGTCATCAAAAAAACCAGCGAAAAGTGCAGCTCAACGCATGCGAGAATACAGGGAGAGAAAAAAATTGTAAGTATTAATTTATTTATAAAACTTATGCCATTGAAGGCTCGTAAAATTCTTATTTGCATTTTCTTTATTAGAGCAAAGAAAATAGTGTTGAAGCAGCGAAGTGATCAAGATTTAGATGCTATAGTCAGCACATCATCATCACAAGTAAATCAAAGGGCTGATCCATCAATAGTAAACAGCATATCCGGAGAGCTAACTAGAAGAGGGAATTCACAATCACAGCAACAAATTGAAACATCAGAACATATGCGAGAATATCAGGAGAGAAGAAATGATAGTATCAACATCGAATCGTAATTATTATTGCAATTATATATGTTGTGTTGTTGATAAAAAAAATTTTAGGCTCTATTTTATGTTTAAATATATATCTTTCTCTGTTCATTGTTATTCAATCAACCACAGTAATTACTAAAGTATCGATAATGAAAATAATGAATAAAAATAAAGAATCTCTTCAACACACAATATTAATATTTTTTTTTCTACAATTACATTTGTAAAAAATTAATATATGTTTATGAATATGCATGTATATGTCATACATATATACATTTGCTAGAAAAAGTTTGCTTTCACGTATTATTGCTTACATAAACAACGAAAAAAAAGTTTAAAAACTGGAATTTGAAATTTTTTTTAAATTATGTTTTATTTAGTTCATTTCAAGTATTGAGAATAACTAAAGTAATTTCGGTTTGCTTTCATAGCTTTTAAAATAAAGACAGGTTTGTAGTGATACTTACAAAAATCAAGTAGCTAATGTCTGCTTTCACTGTTTTAGTGGTAACTATAAAAATTAACTTTGTTAAAAAAAATTATATTTCTATTAAATTTTAGCTTCGCTGTATGATTTGTTATGGGTGAATGCAGACTTTTTCTAGCTAGTGTATATACATACTTATAAATAGAGATAAAGAAGTTTTACTTCAGTCATGTTTTTTAAAGCACACTCATTTTTTTGAAATTGCTTTGAAGTTTTGATATTCAATCATAAAATATAAATAGTTTTTAAATATTTTCATTCATGTTAAATCAAAATAACAGTGAAAACAGTAACAACACAAACTGTCTTTCTGATATTCTGATTAATTCTTATGAAAGAAAATTCATTAAATTGTAATAACTCTCTTCAATTCTCTTACATTTGTTATGAAGGATTTACTTAATTAGTCGATGTTCTATATAAAACAAAACAAATTAATAGATTAAAATAAAGTTATTATTAGATCATCAACAATATATTTTAAATTATGCAATTAATCCTTGTATTTTGTAGGAAATATAAAACTTTCTAAGAAAATGAGCACTTAAGATTACTTTTCAAACATATTTTGTTTCAAATCATAATTACTATTACAATTAAGTTTTTTAATTTTAAAACAAAAAGCTTGATAAAATGAATAACTTTTATTTCAAAATGAATTTGTTGCATGTTTTGACTGTGTGCAATGATTTGAAATATCATAATTTGGGTAGAGATAATCTTATTTTGAATTTATTCAAGAACCTGATGATAAGAATCTGGACGTACAATATGACTGGATTCAGATCTATAGAAATTTTGGGCTGGAGTGTAGACTAGGGGGACATCTTTTGATTTGGTGATGTCCTTTGATTAGGTGAAATTGGTAAACAGTGTAATATGAAAGTATAAATTTCAAACATAAAAGTGTACTTGCATATTATCGCAACCTATTGTCGACATTATATGAAATGAAGCACCAGGTTGCCACTTCTGCACATGTTATACAAAGGAAATCGGAGTTGCCAACTTGATGAGTTATCAATAGAGTTGGTGATTGTTCTGATAATAAGTAAGTACCCATAAAAGTTAACATAATTCTTTCTGGTTAACTTAAAGGAAATGGAACTTTGATCGAAATCGTTAAAAAATGAGGAATTTTTTGGGAGGAGGAGAAACGAAAGAAACATGAGGATGGCATCTTGTAAGGTTACAGAATCAAATTTACCTATATCAGTGAGTCCTTAGAAAACAATACCAACTTTTTTACTGTTATTGAAAATTTTGATTAAAGTATAGATTATAAGGGGACAGTTGGCAACTTTGTTGACTAGAAATAATTGCAAAAGCATTTTTTCCCCCTACTTGTTCCAAGAGATTATAAAATAGCATTTTCTAAAAAAAAAACCTTATCTTTGGAGGAATACAAATAATAATTTAAAAGTTATTAATCATGTATTAAAATAAAGTTCTGATCTAGTATTTTCTTAAAAAACTGAAGGAAAAAGAAATATTAAATTAGAAAATAAAAAATTCTTGCCTTTAGATGAAAGAGAAGTTGCTCAGGAGGATAAATCCTTTTCATGGTCTCGAGGAAAGTAAAAACAGATCACATTTGGTTTGATGAATTTGTGCATTGGGAATGTCTGCATTATTTGCCACATATACTCCCAAAGGTAAGAGCGGCCGAGTGGTCTAGGCATCGGATCATGGCTAGTGTGTCATGAGTTCGATCCTAGTACCACTAAAGATCCGACGTGTAGGGGAATGATGCACGTTAAATCTGTCAAAAGCTCAAACACCCTCCCGTTGGTGTGGTGTGGTAGCTAGGAGAGGGGGTGCCAGCTCCGGTGTCATCCGCGTCACTTGACCATGGTTCAAAATTACGCGGAACGTCGCCAAAAACCCTCGTGTTGCTAATCAGTGCGACGTCAATATTCTCACCCCAAAAGTAAGAATTGAATTGATTCTCACACCTGCAAGTTCCATGTACCCTCAATGAAGTTTGTGTTCACCTAGTTTCCGGAACTTTTGACTTGACGCTGTAATGGACTAAAAGATGAATGAATCCTTTATCTCCCACAAACTCTTATCTTTCCCACATTTTATTTGGTTGAATCTACCTTTATGTTCTTGATGGATTTTAGGAGGGTTTCTTTTGATTTTTCCTGGACCATATGAAAGAAATACTTGACAAAAACTCTTTTAATCCTTCCCAACACACAGGTCCCATTTGTTCTTTTGCCTCTATTATACTTCTGCTTACCAAACATGCTTTCTCAGTTTCTGTAATCACATCAAGACCTTCAAGTATAGGACTTTCAAACACACATTACCTTACGGAAACTCACTCAGTCTGTGACTGCTTTTTTTTTTTCAAAATAACAATTTCGAAAGAAACAAAGTCCCAGTTCATTTACATTTCCATGTATTTGTCATCATCAAAATCTGAAATATGCTTATCCTACTATCCTGAAACCAGCTGTTCTTATGTACAGACATTCTAATACGATTTGCACTCATTCCTATCTTTTGCCATTCCCAAATATATCCATCACTTGATTGCTTTCCCAAATTCACAACATTTAACAGACTGTTTATACAATATGTGCAGCCCTCAATCCTTTATCGATACACCTCTGTGTCACAAATATTTTTCCCTTTCATTTCAAATCATAAGAAAAACCTAAATCATACTTCTCAGACATATTGTTCAAAGGAACAAACATAAAAATGAGAAACTGAATAGTAAAAAAATATTCAACGAAAAGTTTGTAAACCTATGAATACAAAAACCTTAAGTTATGTTTCTTAAAAAAGAATAATTACATGCTTAAATCTGAAAATCGTGCATTAGGGCATTTGGAGAAGTCTTTTCATTTGAGGAATTGGTTGATGGTATAATGCACAAATATCTAGAATTTTTCTAAAAGAGCCATTTCTTGTATCTTGTATAGTTTATTCATATTGTCGTGAATTGTGAAAAATGTACATTTGAAATATTATTCATAATGAAATTGTTCTATACATTTCAAATGCGGGTAAATTTTTTTCCTTGCATGTCTATTTATGAATATTTGCATTTCATCAGTTATCTGCCATCATGATAAATATTATTAATGACATTAATGTTTTGGCATTAAGGGGTCTTCAATACATCCACTGTCATCTGAGTGAAGCTTTGATTGTAGTGCTTCAATACACATCAGTATGAATAACATCTTATTTATGAGACGGGAAACAAAATCTTCAAGGCCTCGTAAACATCCATTTTGGAACTCCAAATCTAAAGTACAATGCTTGGGAAATGCTAGAGAAAGAGAAATAAAATTCAAGGCATTACTTGAACAAAATACTGCATTTGTAGACGGGAAACAAAATCTTCAAGGCCAGTCAAACATCCACTTCACAACCGCAGATCTAAAGTACAATGCTTGCGACAAGCTAGAGAAAAAGAAATAAAGTTCAAGGCATTGCTTGAACAAAATACTACATACGTACAAGCATGGTAAACTTGTGTAAAAATACATGTATTTTTTTAGTATGAATGAGAAAAGCTAAGAATGTTTTCAGTTACATTTTAACTTTGTAATAATGAATAGTTACAATATGAAAGGAACAAATTTTGGACATATTGCAAAGAGTAATGTAAATTTGTTCAAGTCATAGAATTACTGTTGTATTGCTATGTAATTTACATAAAAAAACTGTTTTTTAAATTTACTAATGTATTCTATTTACTTATGAAAAATGAAATGTAAAATCTTGTTTTACAGCATTTGAACCATTCTTCAAGGTATTACAGTTTAAAGAGTGCTGTCATTCATGTGGAGTAAAAACATAAATAAAAAAAAAACGAGTGTGCTTTACACCACATGACTGAAGTTAAGCTTCTTTAGCTCTATCTATATGTATGTATATAGATAGAGTATATATATATGTGTGTGTAATATATACATGTATATTCATATACATGAATAAGAATTAAATTTTATAGTTAAAGAAATAAAACTTAATATTGTGTACAAATTCAATATTTTTTTCAAATTCTTGATTACATCAAAATAAATTTTTGATTTTGTTAATTATATGAACTTTTGATAATATAAATGGTTTTAAGCTATGTATTAAAATAATGTAAATGCATTAATTTGTTTGTAATTGTAAAGCAATTTTTTTCAGTCAAAAGTTGAATTTTTAATGTTAATTTACTATATAATGAAGTTGTAAGTAATCCAAACTTTGTACTATGTTGGAAAAACATAAAAACACATAACTCATACTACTTAATCACACTTTAATTAACATTCCTTCCCCCCCCCCTATTAAACATATGTGAATGTTCTCATTAAATGCTTGCTTAAAAACCTTTTACTATAAAGTAATTTTGCTTTAGAAAAGCTTTTTTGTCTCATAGAAAGTATTGAATTTTTTTCTAATATTAAAATGTTGATTTTTCCCTTTTTAGGTTACAAAAAGTTTCAAAAGGAAACAGTGCAATCCAAGATATGCTTCTCACAAAGACTGAAAAGGTACTGTATCCAATTGAGCAGAATGTCAATGATTTAAGCTACTACTCTAATTTCTTTATGTTTGATGAACCAATTGAAAAAACCATAAGTGACACAAAACAAATTGAGCATGAATTTAAAAACATGGATGATAGCGTTCAGAAAAGAATGAATTCTAAATATTTCGAAAATGAAATAGTTAATTATGACAGTAAAAGTGGCGATGATATATTTACTAGAAATGCAACTCATTTTCGGCATAATTCTACAAAAAATGACTCAAGCTGTATGAATATACAAATGAATGATAAAAGTACTTTAAGAACTGATTCACTAGTACACTTATCCAATATAAAAAAAGAAGTTGATGAGGATAATACATTCTCAAATGAAAACTGTTATATATGGCATGAAAAAATGCCAATAATAAAAGTAGAAACTGATTCAAAATCGTCCTGTCACAGTGAAGATAAAATCCTGTCAGCAAAATCACTTTGTGCAATTAATCAAGAAAACCCTTCTCCACTAAATAAAAACCATGAAATATCTGGTTCTTTAAAAATGTCTTGCACTACTAATCCCTCTACAGAATATCACAGAGAAAGAACTGAAAACTATGATGATAAATGTCAATTTATTAAGCTAGAATTTCAAGAAGTCAACTGTGATGAATATGCAGAAACCTCTCAAGAAGAAACAGATTTGAAATCAATGTATTGCAAAACCAGAGCTGATGTAAGGGAAGATCCAAAGAGAACTTACACAGTGGCTGGTAAGTAAATTCAGTACATTCATATTAATGTCAATTTATCTAAATTTGCTTCACATGAATCACGTCATTTACTGCCCAAATCTAACTGATTAGTTTTTTATCATAAAAAACATGTAAGAATATATTGTTTTGATATGGCAGGATTCATGTGACTCAAATTTTGCTGTGATGATGCTAATATATAAACACCATAAATTTTTAATATTTGTAGCCTTTTAACTATACCTAAATTGTCATATATATTTTGTTTTTAGTTTATTAGATGCATTTTAATATATTAAATTTACTCTGTAAGTAGTTTGTGTTGTGTATGGTGCAAATATTTACATATTACACTTTCTGCTAATTGTGGTACTTTCATATTATTGCAATTGATTGGCAACATTATATAAAATGAAGCACTTGGTTGCCAATTCAATGCGTACGACACATAGGAAATTTGAGTTTCCATCTTATGGAGTTATTAATTGAGTTAGAGATTGTTGCGATAATATGCAAGTATCCATATTTTATGTATTTTGCGGATACTTATGTATTAGTTCATTAACCAGTAAATTGGGGAAGTTTTTAAAAAATGTGCACCAATGTGAGGTACCAGCCTTGTTGTATTGTCTTTATCACTTGACTGGGGTTTAAAATTATGAGGTAATCTTAATGTAGTTTCAAAGTGTAACACACACACACATTACTAAACACTCACTCGCTGTGACTTTGTTATTGTTTATGCAATACATTGTGCTTTTTTTATAAATGTTTTCACAATTTTGTCTATACAAAATTTTAAAAAAATCAATTTAATTTTTTATGTATTTTTAAAAAAAGTTTTTTTTAAAAAATCACAATTTTAAAAAAATAACTTTTTTATTTTACACTTCTTTTACTTCTAAAATCACTTGACAAAATTTTTTAATTGTATGTTACATTTTGTATATTACTGTTTGGGCAAGAGAGAGCACACACTGTAGGTCTGTATCGCACTGTAGGAGCAAGAGAGAGCAGTGCTCGCACATTTTCTTTCTCTCTTCCTTGCATAGCCAGTGCATGAAATATATAGATATCTCAGTTATTTTTGGATTATTTCTTAATTTCATTTCGTTCTTGAATAATTTTATAAACCAGTATTTTGTTCAATACATTAAATATTCTACATTTAAAGTGAATAAACTTATAAATTTATTTTAAAGTTCATATTTTGTGAATTTTCGGGTGAATAATAACAAATTATGGCAGGAAGTGACACAGACTCTGAATATGAAAGCAGTGCTTCAGGACTATCAACTAAGAAGAAATTATGTACAGAAATTGTGCATAAAAAGTGTGTGACAACATATTCAAGGCAAGATTTTAAACCTAGTGAGACCCAATCAACTGATAATGAATCACGAAGGTGAGTGCATATCTCATACTAGTTGCTGGCTATGTAGCCTCATATGCAGCGTTCATTTTTACTTGACTATTTTCTCCCTCTACTAATACCAAGGCCATCCAAATTAGAAGGCCGCTCTACTCAGCTGGTTAGAAAAGGCCATGTGATCAAAGGAGGGAGTAAGATTTTTTTGGCGGGACCCACGATTACTCACGTTTCCATCTTGTATGCTTAGGTAGTTCATATCTTTTCCTAAGTGTGTTTCTTATACCCAGGATAACTTTACTGCTCAGGATTACTTTATACACCGTAAAGAAAGGTATAATATTTATATTATTGTGTAACTTTATTCATGTGTCATTATTGAATTTTTTCTTTTGAGTCTTGAGGACATGGTATAATAAAGTGATGCTTCTGTGCCAACATCCTTAATTATTTGTAAATTAAGATTTTGTTTTATATTATAAGTTAGTGTTTAATTTTATATTTTTTTCTGTCAAATCTTAGTTATCTTAAAATTATTATTAATAATTTAACCCATAGCTGCACACATTTTTAAAAAAAGGCCTCTTAATTATTGTGTACCAAATTGTTCCTCTAATAAACCGGGGCAGCTCTACGTTTCAGTGTTTCATTTCCCAAAAGATGAAAAGTTGTTACAAACTTGGAAAAAGAAAATTCCAAAGGATTTTAAAAACACTAACAATAGTTTAGTGTGCATTATATATATATATATATATAAACATTTCCCTGAATCTTTCATTGGGAGAAAAGATAAAATTACAGGCAAGACTGGTACTGCTTTTGAAATACCTAGAGTGCATCCAAAATTATCATAGAATGCATATCCTTGCATTTTCCCTGGTTGTCCATCCTATTTGAATGAAAAAATTAAAGAACGCTCAATGACAATTCAACGAAAGAAAAAAATGAAACAATTAGATGAACAACTGTTTACTAATTTTAGTAAGATAAACGAAATTACCAGTTTTGAATATTTAAAAGAAAATCTGTTAATGCGAGATAATCCTATATCTGATTTCTTATTTAAAAAAGCATGATTGTAAAATTTACATAACATTTCTTTTTATTAATTGTGAAAATTTTCCTTCTTTTTTAAAATCCCTGAAAATAAATACAGATCTCTCTATTGTTATATTTAATAATAATTGTCTATTAAATATGCCTTAAAAAATTCGTAAAAATCCTCCTAGATTAACATATTTCAGTGAATTGCTAAATATTCTCAATACAGTATACATGTTTGAAGAAATCTGTGCTATTAATTCTGTTACTGATCATGTTATGGTTATTCAATCATGGGAGAAGTATATTGAAAATTGTAATGCTGAAAATTTTGAAGGCAGCAAATTTTATTTTAGAGCAAATGAAATAATTAAATTCAAATAAACATGGCTGTAGGTATATTAGTAATTTAATGGTTTTTTTCCTTTCTGCATGTACATTAAATCTACTGCATGCTATTCTTATGTTAAGGGATAAAAGAAATATAATTCTTCCAAGTTTGAGATGGTTACAGAGAGTTGCATCTCGATTAAATGTTACTCCAGGTTTGTCAACTCTGCTGAATGAAAATTATCTATAAGGTAGATTTAAAGAACTAAAAAACCACGAGAGAAAAACCGGTAATATTACAAATTGATGAAATTTTCATCAAATCAGCGATTACATAGAAGTGTAATAAAATTGTAGGACTTATAGAGAAAGAAGAAGCATCTACTACAATACAATGTTTTTTATACTCTTCTTTATTGAGTAAAAATAAAGAAATAGTATCATTGAACCCTGTAAAGAACATGAATGCTGAAGATTTGCATTCTATGACTTTAGAAGTTTTTTCACTAATAGAGAAGGTAGGTTTGTCAGTTGTTTGTGTTATAAGTGATAATAACAGAGTAAATAGAAATTGTTTTTCTAAATTTTGTAATGGTACCAGAAAGAGTGTTATTCAGAATCCAGCTAATAATACAAAAGGAAAAAAATTACATCTTATTTTTAATTCAGTACATCTTATAAAATCTATACAAAATAATTGGTTGAATCAGAAAGATGCTGATTCTTCTTTAATGTATATTAATCCTTCAGAATTTTCTCAAATCCGAAAAGCATCTTTTGATCATTATTTAAAATTTATAACAAAGAAACGTACAATATTGTTAAATTAGCTCCTAAATTATGTTT
Organism: Trichonephila clavata; assembly: GCA_019973975.1. NCBI lineage: Eukaryota > Metazoa > Arthropoda > Arachnida > Araneae > Nephilidae > Trichonephila > Trichonephila clavata. The sequence goes on along the minus strand of BMAO01000156.1, from coordinate 79,566 downwards.
AAATCTTTGAAATCAACAAATTTTGAAAAACAAAATGTTAAATTAGTTTTAAAAATTTTTGAAAAAAGCAATGTGACTGCACTTAATATATTACAAGATAAATTAGGCTACCCAGAAATGTTAAGGGACACTGCAATATTCATCAAACATATTTTAGATTTCTGGCAAATAATGAATATTAAAAATCCAACCTGAGGTTCAAAATCTTAAATTGAAGAACAGTTTTCCTTTTTCGTCAATAGATGATGATAGATTCACTTTTATTTCAAAATTTGTTCAGTGGCTGGACTGCTGAAAAAATTTTAAACAAAATAAACGATAAGGTTATTTCAGCGAGGAAAAATTTTGTGGTTTGAAGCATACAGTAAATACCATCCCAGAACTAATAAAGTATCTTTTGACGTAGCAGAATTTCAAATATGTTCCAAACTGATAATTTAGAAGCCAGATTTGGGCAATACAGACAAATGTCCGGATAAAATTATCATGTCACTGAGCAGGAAATTTTGCAAGCTGAAAAAAAAGTTGCGCATTAAAAGTGTGTTAACTTTGCACTCAGATAAATATGGTACTATGTCACTAAATAATTTAATTTCAAATCTTTCAGGTGAAAAATTTAATATTAAAGCAGATATTAAGGATTTCAACGAAATATTAAACACTACAAATAAATCAGATATTTCAATAAAAGAGTATCAAGTTTTAATGTACATAGCGGGTTATTGCGTGCACAATATAAAATTTGAATGCTCCGATTGTAAATATGCATTTGTGCTCAAGTGTAGTATGGAGGGGGGGGGCTTTGGATTTGGCGATTTTTATCGAAATTTGATGGTGAGATAACGAATTCATTCTGGCGCGCTGTTTCATTTGGTAACCCTTGATTTTTGATTTGTCGTCTTATGCAAATAAGGTCATGTGTTACTTTTAAAAAGTTGCTTTTTTTTAATTGATAAAATTGCGGATCATTTCAACATGAGCAAACGATTTTCAAATTAAAAATTTATTTTTCATTTTAAAATTTATTTTCATCTATAATGGATACTTTACGCTTCAAGCCATTTTTCATATTCCATTTTCTTGATTTCTTTTATTTTCCTTCGATTTATCCTGAAGAGTACCTCTGAAAGGTATGATTTGCGGTGTTTTTTTTTTATTTCGAACAAAAGGGTAAATTGACTGTGATTGATTGCTGCCAGTGCTGAATGTTCTGTTTGCAAGAAAGCTTTGCGTCTGGTGAAAAAGAATTCGAGTGATGGATATATTTGGGAATGCCGAAAGAAAGGAGCGAATGGACATCGCATGAAGAGATCTGTAAGGAAGAATAGCTGGTTTGAGGAGAGTAAGCTGAGTATGCTTGACATTCTAAAATTAACGAATATGTGGGTGCGAAAGGCCAACGGTGACTTCATTTCTTCTAAACTAAATGTTTCGAAGAAAACAGTCACGGATTGGATGAGTTTTTGTAGAGAAGTATGCATAGAACTGTGTGTGTACGACAGTTTGATGCTTGGAGGTCTAGATGTGATTGTAGAAATTGACGAGAGTATGTTTGGTAAAAGGAAGCACACACAACAGAGGCAAACGAGTGAATGGAACCTGGGTATTTGGAGGAATTAAAAGATCTTCGAATAAGTGTTTTTTCATGTGGTTCAGGATAGGTCGAAGGATAATCTTCTACAATCCATCAAGAGCAACATAAAGCAGGGGACCACCATCATATCGGATTGTTGGAAAGCTTATAATTGCCTGGAAGATGAAGGTTTCATTCATCTTTCAGTCAATCATACATTGCATTTTAAGGATCCAGAAACGGGCGCTCACACAAACTCCATCCAGGATTTGTGGAGCGCCATTAAAAAATCTCTGCCTGGAACCCGCAGGTGTAAGGATCAATTTGATTCTTACCTTGCGGAGTACATGTGGAGAAAGATTAAGCGACCCACAGCAATCCGAATGACCTATTCACTGCCCTTTTAGAGGCAGTGAAAGAAATATATCCTCCTTTGGAAGAGCTCTCCTGAGCGCAGGTAAGCCTACTTCTGAAATATTCTAAATTACGATTTCTACGCTTAAAATAATTCCATTTTTAATTTTATGCATAAATGATAGCTTTTGCATGCATTTTTTAAAAATAATATGCTTCTAATGGTTTACTTTTCATATTTTCTTTACAAGTAAATGTTTCTTTTTATATTTTGATTGAAATTGTCTTATATTTTTGAATACTGAATGAATCAATTATTTTAATTGAATATATTTTTAACGTAAAATCCAGAATCTATTTTTGCTTTATAATTACTGTGGTGTCTAAGACTGTTTGTCATTTCTATATATTTTTGCATGTATTTTTTTTTATATAATTCTTTCTTTTGTTATGATTCATTGATTCTATGAACATAAAAAAATATCATTTCACAGGAAAAAGGAACTCCAGCAAAATGTTTGTGAATTCACATGATTTTTTATTAATATGCCTCTAATGTTCTACTTTTCAAATTTTCTTTGCAGGTAAAGTTTATTTTATTTTATCTGATTGAAATTATTTTACATTGATTCAGTTTTTTCTTAGATTTTTCTTCTACTGTTATGAGCCTTTCACGAGTGATATTTCTCCCTTTTTCCGGAAAAATATTAGACATCATTCTGGCGTATTAATACATTACTTTCATCAGAAAATATTCTAGGTGAGAACCAAAAAAAATGAATAAAATGTAGAAATATTAGTCTATGACCTGAAAAGAAATAAATATCGTGAGCTTTATATTCCTCACAAAGTGAGTGCGCGTAGTAAAGCATTCCCTCCTTTCGTGACATCATCAAAACATTGTCACAACCTGATCTTCAAGGTGGCTTTGCTAATACGCGGCATTCTACTCTCGACATTAGCGCGCGTTTGACTCTCTGTCCTTTACTTGTCTCTCTCTTTCTCCTTGTTACTCTTCCGTATTTTGGCTTTGCCTTTCTACAGTTTACTTCAGCAAATTTTTAAAATTGGATAATATAAAATTTAACTAATACGTAAATAATGGAATACTTTTTAATTGTAGAGGTTCACCATTTCAAACAATTGGTGACATCCTGATTGAACATGACAATAATCAAATGGAAGTTGATGAAAAAAATCCCACTATAGATCATGTACAAAAACTGAGACAAATGATTGGACTTAGGTAAATAAATTTTTATTTTATTTTTATAATCATTCATGACTCTAATAATAATATACTAAATTTACCAAACTAAAATTATGAAATTATAGGTTGAATAAAGCGCCAAAAACCTCTGCAGAACGTAGTCGAGAATATAGAGCACGAAAAGCACTGCTTAAACAACAAAGTAGGCAACAACAGGAACCAGATGCAATAGTTGAAATTGCTGCAGAAGATATTCGAAGTGCTGGTCCATCAGAAGACAATCAAGTCTCTAGACCCTCTGAAATAAGGACCATAGAAAAAAGGGCAAAGTCTGCGGAGGCAACACGGCGATGGAGAGAGAGAAGAAAAGGCAGTGAGTCATCAAAAAAACAGGCGAAAACTGCAGCTCAACGCATGCGAGAATACCGGGAGAGAAAAAAATTGTAAATATTAATTTATTTATAAAACTTATGCCATTGAAGGCTCGTAAAATTCTTATTTGCATTTTCTTACGTAGAGCAAAGAAAATACTGTTGAAGCAGCAAAGTGATCAAGATTTAGATGCTATAGTCAGCACATCATCATCACAAGTAAATCAAAGGGCTGGTCCATCAACAATAAACAGCATATCAGCAGAGTTAACTAGAAGAGGGAATTCACAATCACAGCAACAAATTGAAACATTAGCACATATGTGAGAATATCGTGAGAGAAGAAATGATATCAACATCGAATCGTAATTATTATTGCAATCATATATGTTGTGTTGTTGGGAAAAAAATTTAGGCTCATATTTTTTGTTTAAATATATATATCTTTCTCTGTTCATTAAAATACAATCAACCACAGTAATTACTGATGTATCGATAATGAATAAAGGTAAAAAATCTATTCAACAATATTAATTTATAGATGAAAACCCATATTAAATTTAAATATTTGTAGAAAATTAATATATGTATATGAATTATACATGTATATATTATGCATATATACACTCGCTAGAAAAAGTCTGCGTTCATGTACTATTGCTTACATAAACAACGAAAAATAAGTTTAAAAACTGAAAACAAATTTTTTTTAAGTTATATTTTGTTTAGTTCATTTCAAGTATTGAGAATAACGAAAGTAAACTCGGTTTGTTTTCATAGGCCGTAGTAACAACTCGGGGACAGTCTTGTGACACCCTTGCCGTGTAAGACCGATCATTGTCTTGTTGAAAAATGGCTCCTGGGAGCCGTTGCATGAGTGGCAACACATGTGGTTGCAGGATTCCATGTACATACTGCTGGGCTGTTATGGTGCCACGGATCAATACTAGGGGTGTCCGTGTATTGTAGGCACTGGTACCCCATACCATCACACCAGCTGCGGGAGCGGTGCGTCGCTGTAAAGCAAAGGCAGAATTGAGGCGTTTACCACGGGGTCTCCGCACACGAATACGATTGTCATCACTGATGAGATTAAATCTGGATTCGTAGCTTAAGACAACCTGGTTCCATTCCGCTGCAGTCCAGTCTCCTCTTGCGCTGCACCACTTCAAACGGAGGCGTCGATGGATGGGTGTCAAGGGCAGCACACGTAATGGGCGCCGCGATCCCGCCTTCAGCCAGTCGCCTTCGAATGGTTCGAGGACACAGGGGCCTCTAGTGAAGGTACTACCTGTGCCTGGATGGCGGCCGATGAAACAGTTGGCTGTACGCGTGCTTTTCTTACGATGTGGGCTGTCTTCTCGATGACTGGTCTGTCGAGGGCGTCCTGAGCCTGGTCTTCGTGTAAATGATATCTCTCAGATCCACTGGTCCCAACACCTCCTCACAACACAACCAGAGCGTCCTAATTGACGAACTACTCGCCTAGCTGACCACCCAGCTTCCATCATGTGGATGATTCGACCCCTCTCAAACTGCAACAGCTGCTCATATTGCCTTCAAAAACGCTGTAATGGCATATCTACCTCAGCTCTTTCCTTTGTAAACGATTCAGCACACTCAAACAAGCTTTGGTTACCTGTTTTATACTCCACAGAGAACGACATTAAACGCCCTCTGTGCCGGCTATACGTAATGCGCAAGCATTTGAGGGGGTGGTGTTGCTATTTTGTGAGAAGGACGTTGGCTTTTTTTACAACGGAACGGACAGAGAAAAAGGAGGGAGTTCCTTTGTTTAGACATTGGACTGAAATTGGTACCAAGTAAAGATAGTTCCTTGGGTTTTGTGTTTAGCGCTCGGGTTTTGCTGTATTTAAAAAGATAGAATTTTGTTCTTTGACACGACGTGCTGTGTCGTGAAGTAAAAAGAAGGTAGATTAAGAAAGTAATAAAGACATTACAATAGGATTGTCATGGGACTGGAAATCCGGCTGGGGGGGGGGGTGTATGGATTATTTGTTTGAAAGTTCCGCTGTTGTACTTTGGTAAAGTCTTGAGGATTGCTTTCAATATCAGATTTTCTTTCCAGAGTGTATTGTAATTCTCTTCTGATGATATCAACCCATTGATAACAGCAGTAAATAAATATATATCATTAGCATAGATTGAACACACAATCGACTTCAGTCTCCAATGTTTCAAAGAAGCCATACGTGAAAATTATGTATAGCATGGAGAGGGAAGTCGGTGCCTTGAGAAACTACCTTTCTCTCAATGAAAAATAATCCTTCTATTAGATTCGAAATGATATGGTATGGGAGAAAAATCATGCATGAAATTCAAAGTGCTATTTTAAAACTTGTTGTAGACATTTATAAATATGCCCATCTAAATACATAGAAACATAACTCTTGATACTTTTACTAAATCCTACAAAAAAAATTATTTTCCGCTTTATCTTCTACGACAGCATTGTGTAAAAAGGAGTTGCAATTTTGTAATCTTTAAGCGACACGAAAACACAATTGGGAGAATAGATATATTTTGTACTCAAAAAGTATTGGAAATACAGTAAAAATTCTTTCAAAATATTTTGAAAAACTCGCACAAAGCTGTTGGTTTGCATGAGGAAATTCTACTTCTATCTTTGCTGGTTTTGGAAACCAGAATAATAGAATATATATTTCCTCACGCCCATGGGGAACTATATATTGCATTTTTTCAAATAAATATTGAAAATAATTTAGAGCGATGGCTTAATCCTTTTATTCAATTTTTTTGAAAGTGTTGCTGGAATCTGGCCTGTATTTGGTGTTGTGTCTTTGAAGATTGTGTAGACCCCTATTTAATTAACAAATATAAAATGACTCATTTAGATTTTTTTTTTTTTTTTTTTTTGCTGCGACCCAAAAGTAAAGACCCATGGAAAGAAAAACTGGATGCAAAACGAAAATTGTATTAACTTTGCCCGATAAAGCTGCACGAAGGCTATTTTCGATGGACCTCATAATTTGAACCGTGATCAAATCATAAGGATGACACCTGAGCTAGCACCACCCTCTCCTAATTTTCACACTACACCAACAGGAGAACTTCAAGCCTCGACAGATTTTAACGTGCAGAGGTAATCTTATACACGACAAACCTATACAAATAAATCATGATGTAAAACCGAAGAAATTTTTACAATGTTAGAGAAAGTTTCAGAATTGGTGTAACGAAACCTTTTAGCCCCTCCCAAAGTTGAATGTTGCTCAGATTTAAATTCTACCTAATATTTTTCTTTAAGGTATGCAGAACAACTTTGAGAATTGGCTGCGTGATCACCCTAACAATTTGTACAATTTAAAGAATTTGTAGATTGTCTAATTAGGTAATTATCCAGTTTAAATTTTTACATGTAGCTTTAGACAAAACATAGAAAGATGACAGAAGTGAGAGTGAATCGTATTAACATTGCAAAATGAAGCAACACAAGGGCTTTTGACGATGGACCTCGAAATTTTAAAACGTGTCACATGACGTTAATGACACTTTAGCTGGCACCACCGTCTTCTAACTACCACAATAAAGGGGAAAAATTGAGCTTTGACAGAGTTAATATGCATCGGCCCCTCTACACTGCGAGTATTTAGTAATACCAGGACTCGAACCTGTGATACTCCAGGTCACGAGGGGCCGTGGTAGCCAAGTGGTCTACGCATCGAATCATGGCTAGCGTGTCATGAGTTCGATCCCAGTACCGCTGAAGAATCGCCATGTAGGGGAGCGATGCACGTTAAATCTGTCGAGAGCTCAAACGTCCTCCCGTTGGTGTGGTAGTTAGGAGAGGGGGTGCCAGCTCAGGTGTTGTCCGCGTCACTTGACCATGGTTCAAAATTACGTGGACCGTCGCCAAAAATCCTCGTGTAGCTCAGTGAGAGAATATTAACGTCGCACTGATTAGCAACACGCTCTTGAGAAAACTGTCCTCGAATTGCACACAGTTATGTCTTCTAGAGAAAGACTGCGGGTTCTGATTCAAACTTTTGAAAACCTTTGATATGGCTGCTTTTGAGAACCCAGTGAGATTTGCTGTATTCGAAATCGAGGTCCCTGATAAATGGACACCAACAATAAGCCCTTTTTTAAATGGTGAAAGTTCTGTTGTCCTTCCCATTTTACTTTATTCATCAAAAAAAGCATTCTTACACCTTACTTATACTAGCATTTTTCCCGCGTGTAACCATGTCATAAGAAAAATTTGCATACTTAATCCCTAGCACGTATTCAAATGTTTCTAATGCATTGGACAGTGTGTGCATAAATAACTTACCTTTCATAGGGAACTTTCAACGGAGAATTCCTTTGAGTTTCATTTTTTTTTTTTTAATATTTTATTTTCCCATACTTTTAATGTCTTGAGGAATCTTATCGTAACTACTCACGTCGATTTGCAACAGTTTGGTAAGACTTCAGAAAAACTGTCTCGTCCTTAACTTATACATAATTAGCTTTTACAATACGTGTGTAACAAAAGGAGACAAACACAGATGGCAAGTTTTAATATTTCATCATACACACACACACATTCATTTTCATGCAGTCGTCATTTCCGATGTCTGGATCTTGCAGCTAAATTTTACCTCTTATATCCGAAATTTTAATCTTTCCAAAGTCTGGATCAAATATGTGCCTAGTTTCGTAGCTTTCCTCATCTAGGTTAATTTTTGTAGGGGAGACAGAAACATTTTCTTGCATAATTTTGCAATCTGCCTATAATAAAATATCAAGAGAAATACAAATTTTAAAAACTTTTAGAGTTACGGTATTATAACAAACTTTTTTTTTAAAAAAAAGTATTATCACTTACAAAGATGATATTTTAAATTAGTAATTAGCATTAGATAATTTTAAAAAACCCAAATGCTTTAATCAAAACAGGTTTGATTTTTGCACAATATTTATTTCCAAGGTAAAAGAAATTTGATGCAAACTTTCGGTTCATTTTTCTCAAACAAAAATGTTAATAAAACTTTTTTTTAAGTAATATGTTAGGCTTAAGTAACAACAGTAACTAACTAAAGGATCTGAGTGTAAAAGAGAAAAAACCACAAGTTGATAATCTCACTACCAATATTAAACCTATTTTTCAACACTTTTATTACACACCACCTTTTATTGTGCAACAAAGCAACCAACTAAGAATATTTTCTTCACAATGGTTTTCCCATAAATTCATTGCACAAAGAAAGAGAGAAAAATAAAATATTTTTGCAAGAGATTTTTAATGCATGAACATAAGAAATGATGAATAAAGTTACAAGAAAATACATAATTTATCAAAATATATTATGCATTTATATATAAACATCTTACCTCATATATACACACACGCACGGAAATTACTCCTCCGACAAAAAGATCGTTTATGTGGACCAAGATGGATTTCTCTTTCACTAATAGTAAATGAATAGGAAAGAGCTTGGCGACAAAAATAGATATCTTTATAAAAGTCCAGAAGGTTCTGGGGTTGTAGCGATATAATCTATATAAGCCAGTAACAGCCTCCACACCATGGTGATCATTTTGGTGTAGTGGTTAAGTTACTCGGTTTCGGATCCAAAGGTCCCGGGTTCTGTCCTCAGGATAGAACGCGCCACTTCAGGGTGATTATTTGACCAGAACATTTTAGGCCAGCCTTAGAAGGTACTTTCATAAAACGACGATGCAGAGAAACAATATTGGAGCCAAACAGTTGACAGCGACTGTATGTTTTATTTGCTTCATGCGAAATTGTTATTACGGACTTGAATTGTGTTCAATGTGTGTAGATTTGTGCGTGTACTATTTGTTCTTGCTAGAAGAATTACTAGAGTTCAGAATATATTACAATTTCTCCGAAAACACATGCTTACAAATAGTGTGAACTATTCCAGCATTCGAAAAACGACTAACCACAAGTAACAATATACAGTAATACCCCGAACTTACGCGATGGGTGGGACTGAATAATAACTGCGAACGTAGAATTCGCGTATGTCTGGTATAATTTCGCATATAAACACACAAATTATTTTAGTTGGAACCGGAGACAAAGGAAAGTAATCATTTAGGGGAGGGGAAATGTTTAGTAAAATCTATAGATAACATACAAATACAAATTCGCACAATAAAGTTATTTTAATGTTGAAGGCAGGGGCCAACTGGGCCCGGGGCCTCGTTTCGTTCTCGACTCAGTCTGAATAAGATCATGATCCGTATAGTTTTAATGTGGTCAAATATTATTTCCGTACATATCCTCTGAAAAATAGGGAATTTCAAACTACATTTCAACTGTCAAGAGTGGTAAGACTAATATTATAAAATGAAGGTTGTCTATGTCTAGGTCTAGTCCTAATACCATAAACAATCATTCAACTCATTTTGTCGGAATGCGGTCATCTGTCAAGCCAGTTAAGTTTTTGAGATTGTGAATCGTGCACATTTGTTTCAAATTACGGTTTGAACGAGTATTTGACAATGCATATTATATACTGTCTACTTTTAAAGATTTTATGTAGGGCCTACTTTTGTATAAGGGCCCAGGGCCTCAAAAATCTTCACAATTCTCTAGGCCCAGGGCCTCAAAGGGTCTTAAGACGTCCCTGGTTGAAGGTTTCATAAAATCCAACAAAGTAGTCTGCGGACTGAATGATTTTTTTTCTCCCAAAAAATTTCATCGTCGGATGCTAATAATTGCTTTATTTATTAATTATTTTGAGAAAATGCACTCTTCGTAGGAGTTTACATTCTCAAAAACTTTTAACCCTTTTTCAATTCAACTGAGGCCTTCTGTCAAATTCCCAACCATCGTTCGATCTTCTAACTGAACTGGGATAAAAAAAAAGTCTCAAGTTCTTTAATGTCTTGCTCTTGCTGATGCATTTCTACGAGCTTATCAATTGTCAACTCCTGATTGTGGGAATCTAGCAGTTCTTGAACGTTATAACTATACACTAATAAATTTATTTGTCTAACAAGTTTGACAACTTCTTCAATCACATTACGAAATAAATAATACAAAATTATATTATGGCTGAGCGTCGATTCTGCGCGATACGTACGAACATGTACATTAGCTAATCAGGAAGCGGGGAGTGAGTAATCGAGTTGTGAAGCGCTCAAACAAAAGACGAATCGACGAGATTTGAAACTCGCATAAGTCGGGGTAGCGTATGCCGACGTATTGCTGTTTTTGAATCTGTTTGTGGGTAATTCTAGCAAATCAACAATATTGTTTCGATCTTGTTGAAATTTTGCTTACTTGGCCTTTAAAACACAAGGATGGTCCTCACTGAGATAAAATTTCTAAGACCATCCACATTCACAGCTTTTATACTACAATTCTACAGATTACAGCATTCTGGTAGTTCTGACCGATGATGCGTTTCGGAATTTTTATGGCAACCTTGATGATCTAATAATCTTTATGTTAATTTTAAGTTCTTTTCAGAGTTTGTTTGTAATCATTTTGATTTTTTCCCCTTTGATAAGTACAGAAGCCCTGTGCCATGATTCGGCAATGCCGGATACTCTAGGTTTAATCTACATTTTTCTTTAATGCAAAATATTCAATTAACAATAGTTTAATTCAAATATTTATCAATAATTAAAAATGAACCTAATACGTATAATTTGCAGTTATCAATACTTTTAAAGAAAATTGCTTTTTACTTTTTTAAAACACTTCCTTAAAACTTTTTTTTTTAATTTTTAGCAAGCTAGTAGAGATTTCATAGAAATTTTAATTTCTGGGTATTGTATTTTAATCATAGTATAAAATTTCATTAAAAAAAATTCAACTCCCGTACAACGACAAGTACATATAAGTATTTATATAAATGTTGGAAAGTAAATATTTTGTTTTTATGTTATGTTTTTATGTGAGTAGCCTAGTGGTTAGAGCATCGGACTCCAGACTGGAAGGCCTGGGTTTGAGAGATGCCCAATGCCACTAAATATCCTACGAGTACACACGGAGTACGTGCTCGTTAAATCAGTGGGTCCAAAAGTCTTGTGGGCGGTCGCAGCAGAAACCACGGGTGCAAAGGGCTGGAAAATATTTATCTCCCCTCCAGTTCCATGCCTAAATTGTGGAGGTGGATATAGGTGGTGTCGCCATCTATTGTGTAGAAGTCCAACCTGTCTCAGGCTCTGGTAACTTTCATTCCTTTCCTTCAGGAAGGACACGACAACAGCAACATCTTATAATCCATTAACAAATACAAATTGAATCCAACGAGAACCAAAAAAGCCTGCCCTTTAAAATTTGCCACTAATTCAAAACTATTCTCCATTGATGTGAAACACCGATTTCAATGGTGCAAAGCTCACCTTCATAGGACTGTGGATATGCGAAAAAATGTTTTTTAGAGTAATGAATCTCGCTTTACAATCTAGAAGTCTGATGGACATGTGTGGAGTTGGCGGGAGTTCGGCAAGGGCCTCTTAAGTGACTACATTGTGCCAACTGGTGGTGGAAGTATCATAGTGAGATGGTGTATTCTATGGTTTGGCCAGGTTTCTTAAGTTCCTGTGGTTGGAAACATGAAATTTAAAATGTAATTGGACAAGGTTGCTCTCCCAATTCTGACAACATTTTGGAAAAAGTCCATTTCTTTTCCAGTAGGATAACAATTCTATTCCCCCCATGAGATTTATGCAGCCATGGTTTGATGAAATGGGTATTCAAAAACTGGATTGCCTTCTCAGAGCTCTGATGTATACCCCTCAAACCTTCGGGATGAATTAAAACGCATGTTACGTTGTCAGTCAAATAAACCATTCTCACAGCCGGCATTCACTTCAGCTGTGATGGACACCCGGAAATCGATTCCTATGGCCACCAGTCAAAGACTGTTGTAAAATCTCCCCAAACACTAACTATCACCATCGACATATTAACAAGAATAATGCTATAGTGCAACAAACTTGTACTTTGATAATAAGAAGTAATAAACAAATTTACATACAATATTCTTTCATATTCCTGTTAAAACAAGTTCAAACAGCACCCTGCCTGCACGATATTGTATGTAGTGTACACCTTACATAATGCACTATATCAATCAATCAATAAGTAAAAATATTAGTTTACATGTTTTTTCCCTTTAAATTATGGAAATTTACAATATTAATCAGGATAAATTTATATTGTTTAGTGTATTTACATTTAAATAAATAAAATAGTGATATTTAATTTGTTTATAAAATAATCACTTAAAGCTAAAATTTCTTAGCTTTTTTCTCAATGGTTCTTGTACATATATCATTTCCATACAAATACCTTATCCATAGGCTTTGGCAGAATATATAAACTTATGAAATGAATGTTTTAAAAAGTAATCACCCTCTAATCCTCCATATCTCCCCAGATCTTTTGTTCCCCGGTTAAACACTTATAATACACATATTTTGGATTATTTAATGAGCCATACTATTCTGTAATGGTTGTTTTCATTAGAATCAAAAAATGTAAGTATTTTTACACTTAATATATAAACAGTATAAATACCAACTGTAAATTTTTAGTGAAAGGAAAAAATTATATGCATAAGTTTTCATTGATTGCGCATTTAATATATAAATATTTTTCTCACACTCACAGTTAAAATACTCTTTTTGTTCCAGACATTTGGGTTGTCCACCCCCACAGTGAGCCCTCCCTCCACAGTTACAGTTTCACAGACACACAGGTGTACACTTACATATTCTATTCTAAGTATTTGCATAATTCTTTGGCAACATGATTATTATTGTACAATACTTTTTTTAAAAATAGACATAGTTTGTAATTTTTCACAGGAATGTGTACATATGTTTTCTGCAAGGTGATGAAAGAGAATGTGGATGGTAGTGTAAGACTCCTGTGGACACAATTCAGTTACAGATACTTATTCCCAGAACTACAGCCAGTATTTATAAATTTACAGAGAGAACCCAAATAATTTTTGACAGGCAGAAACTACAAGAGAGCCAACTATTCTCTTTTTGAAGGATTAGTTTCTATATAAAAGATCTCCTTTTAAGTGACATTTCCTTTTTCTCATCCTCAAACATCCTCTTGAAAATTGACTTTTAAGTGGAATCAAGAAGTCTTAAATTTATTACTATTGGGCTGTCACAAAATAGTATCAGTGGATGAAATTTTTTGAGAAAATTCTTAGCTATTTATGATTTATATAATGTTAAACGTATTTTTGCCATTTTTTACAAGACTATCTACAAAAGAAAGGAGCTACTTTATCAAGATGAGGGTGAATGGGAAGTGTTACAATCTACATATATGTAAATATACACACAACTTGATAAAAAAAATATTTTGACCTTAAGTACTAATAAATAGAATTTTAGAACATAAATAATAAAAAGAAAAATAAAGAGAAAAATATACAAACCTCAATACATATGCTTTTATTCTTTAAATTATTCCTTATGTGTTTCTTCTTTAACTTATTTTTCTTCAGACTTTTAGTTTTCACAGATGTTTGATTTTCTTCACTAACATCCCTTGATATTACTGGATTTTGAGAAAGACGAGAAAAGTTACTTGTAACACATTTCTTTGCATCTAATTTTTCATTCAAAATGTCTCTGTTGGTACGAGAATAATCTGTAATACGGTCATCTTTCCATTTTGGTGAAACATTTAAAGCTATCAAATGGAAAAAAAAAACTATACTTAATAAAATATCTATCAATAATTTAGCAGTTAATAAAAGGCAATATTAGATTTGTAGATCATGTTTATTTATAACAGCGACTATGTGGAAATTTAATTTTAAACCTTCAGTACAGGGTTTGTTTTTTCATAAAAAGAAATATTTGTATTCAGAAAAAGAGTACAACCTGAGAAACAATTTTTTCTTAAAAAGGGAAGGGTGCTACCCACTTAAAAAGTCAATTACTATGTAAACAATGATTATAGTATAAATAAATTTAAATACCCTTATCCCTATCTACCCTAAAAGTCATACTCAGCATCCCATTCTATAATACAAAAGAAAATTAAATGAATGCCAAAAACACATTATTTCAAGTTACTTGTCTTACAACATTAACCACAGAATAACTTAAACAATATTATTTTACCTTTTTTTACACAAAAAAGCTTTCATGCACATTTTTCTGCCTCATACTAAATAACTTATTAAACAAAATTATGTCTTTTACAAAATAATATGCACATATTTCTGCATCTGCCCCTTCATAGACATTACAATAAATAATGTTTCAGAAATCAACATTGTATTCAAATAATCTCAAAATTCATAACATATACCAATACTTGTATTGCTTTCTTACAACAATTCAATTAATTAACAATAAAATTTACATTAGAATTTCACTATTCTATCTGCACATATATTTCAAATACCAATACTTGTATTGCTTTCTTACAACAATTCAATTAATTAACAATAAAATTTACATTAGAATTTCACTATTCTATCTGCACATATATTTCAAAAATATAAATACAAATATTAAGAATTTACTTACCAGGAAAAATTCTTTTTCTATTTTTCCTTACGGGGACTTCGGTTTTATGATACATTGATTCCGAACTTGTTTCCTGCTGACAGTTTTTTTCACCTTCATTACAGTTGACCTCTTGAAATTCTAGTTTAATAAATTGACATTTACCATCATAGTTCTCATTTCTTTCTGCATGACATTCTGTAGAGCAATTAGTAGTACAAGACACATTTGATGGACCAGATATTTCATTATTTTTATTAAGTGGTGAAGTATTTCCTTGATCAATCATACGAAGTGAATTTACCGACACGATTTCATCTTCACTGCGAAAGGATGATTGTGAATCAGTTTCTATTTTAATTGAAGTTTCTATTTTAATTTCTCCATGTAATATATTATAGCTTTCATCTGAGAATGTTACAACTTCATCTATTTCTTCTTTTATATAGGGTAAAAATGCCTGTGAATTACTTTTTAAAGTACTTATATCATTCATTTGTTTATTCACAAAGCTCAAGTCATTTGTTACAGAATTATGCAGAGAGTCATAATCAGCTGCTTCATTTTCAAAACATTCAGAAGACTCTCTTTTTTGTACACTATCATCCATGTTAATGAATTGATGTTCAACATATCTAACCATATCGTTCATGATTTCTTCAACTGGTTCATCAAATATTAAGAAATCAGCAAAGTGATTTATATCATCCATTTGAAATTCAGTTGGATCCAATAATTCTTTAATCTTTGTAGCAGGCATATTTTGGATTGCACTGTTTCTTTGTGAATATTTTTGTTGCCTACAAAGGGAAAGATCAATGTCTTAACATTAGAAAAACTATAATATTTTCTTTGAGAAATAAAAAAATTTTCCCAAAGTAAAATTTTATTACAGTACAATTTTTAACAGAAATTAATATTTAATGAGAAAATTTACATATATTTAGGTATTAAATAAAAAAAATGCAGCAATCGTAATAAGTGTATAACCTAGTACACTTTTTTGAAAACATTATAAAACAGAGAAATTATTTACAACTTCAGGTTAATAAATTAGTTTAAAATTTGTAGTTTTCACTTGAAAGGAGAAAAATTTGCTTGGCATTTACTTATACATCAATACATTTTATATCATTCTCATATACAGTAGCTAAAGCAATTTATACACCAATGATTCAAACATTTTACAAAATCAAAAATACATTTTGATATAATTAAGAATTTAAAAAAATTGTAAGTTTTGCACTGTAATAGATTAGTTTAAGTAAGAAATCTATTTTTTTTTTTTTTTAGCTTTGAAATGTTATAATAACTAATAAATTAAAGTTAAATTTAATCTTAATTAAAGAACTTATGTAAGAATATATCATATCCAATTATTTTGTTAGTAATACAACAAAGAAGGAAATCTTAATCAAAAGACAGTAAATGTGAAGAAAAAGTGAATTCCTTATTCCCCCCCCCCCAGTAAATTACATTCAGCACTTCCTTTTCTTATATGAAAGAACCTTATTATTCCAGACTAATTGGAGCTCTAGGTTGTCTGAATAAATGGAAATCCAAATTAAACAAAATAACCTATAAAATGAGCCAAAATGCATAGCTAAAAACCCTATGCATTAAGAAAAAAATACATTTTGAGATGAGACAAAGCGAAATGGTAAATAGTTGTAGAAGAAAAATTCAAATCAATTAATTGCTTACGAGATATCTATGAGATTTTTTAAAAAATAAACAGTTTTGTACTTATGTTTTTTTAATCATTGTTTGGAGTAAGATCAAAGTTTGAATTAATTGAATCTGGATTAAGAAGAGTTTACTGTAAATTATTTTTAAGGTAATATTAGTTCATGGATCATTAAGAATGACACATCACAGTTTTTAGATAAAAATGTTCTTGCTAATAATAAATAACATATTTGAAAATATATTTTGAATAAATAAAATTTTATTTGAAATTTTTAGTACTTACATAGTATTCAATATTTTGAAATGGGAATTTATGCTATATCTTTGACAATAATATTTTATAAATATGTAAATTTAATACACACTCAAGTTTGCTGTTACAATGTAAATTTCCAAAAGAATTTTGTAAAGAAAAAGCTATAATTTCAAAAAAAATACATCTTATTCATGGGGGGGGGGGGGGGATTTAGACTTTTGTAAATTAGTAAAAATAATAAAATAAAACATATAAAATATTTAGTAAGAATCTTACATTTTTTACATCCATACATTTAGGTATTATATATATAGGAAATAAATGCTAGCTTAAAAATAATATTAATTTAAGAATATTAAAAAGTATTTATAAAATTAAAATAGGATTTTATTTGTTCTCACTCTTTGTCAAATGCAACAATGGTTATTACCTTCCCTCATTTCTAGAATTCTATCTGAAATCTCTTTAAAAAATGCACAGGTGTCTTCTGGTGCTAATGTTTCAATAATAAATTCAGTTACATTATTATAAACAGATTATTATTATTAGTTTGAACTTGAAAGATTATATAATTATTTCAATTTTTTAGATCACTCCTCATTTTGTATCATAGTCCAACTATGATACAAAATATTTATAAAACCATGAAATTAATTTTAACTGTCATCAAGACCTTATTGTTAAACATCAAATCACTGGCACCCTCTTCAATTCCACTTTTTTAGTTGAATGTGGCTTAAGAGCTAAACAAATTATGGTTTTAAAGCTTGATTTTCAGGAGCACATAGAAGCAAAGCTGTAGAATCTTTAGAAGGTTTAATATCATCATCATTTACTTCTTAATCATCTTTTTTTTTTTTTAAATTTGAGTTGCTTTTTTTTTTTTTAATTAACAACATTTACCTGTTACCTATTCTTGTTTTAAAAGACCGATTTTCATTCTCTGATCCATTTCCAAAAGATTTTTGCTTCAAATCATTCATACAACATTTTTGCAAATGATCCTCTTTTTCTGAAGAACTCTTCAATGTTTGTTCTCTTTGCTCTTCTGACAGCTTTGAACTATATATAATGTTCCTTAGCTTCCTTTTCTTTTCATTGTAGACATTCTTCAGAAGTTTCTCTTTAAGTTGCATTTGTCTTCTTTCTTATCAACTTGCTGGTAAATTTCTTGAGTCATTTCTCTATACACAATTGAAATATCAGTAGACTTGTTTAAAGTACTAATTAACTGCAATTTCACTAAGTTTAATTAAATTTTGCATAATTGGTTATTTTTTTTTATTCTTAAAGTTTTACTAATATTTAGCTTGTATTAAGATTAGATGATTCAGCAAGCAATTATCAGCGAGGCAGTTTACTTTATTATCTAATAGTGCCACCTATTAATGAGATGCTACACAAATCCATTTACATGTTATTACATACAAGTGGATTTTGCCAAACTTTTTTTATGACAGAGTTGTACCGTAGAAATAGCTTTTAATTAATAAAAATGGATTAGGCAAGTAAATATTCTTTTTGATTAATATTAGATCTTAAGTATAGTTTTTTTATTATTTTCAATCCTGAAAAAGATCTTACTTCAGATGTGACACACACACACAAGAATTGGTCAGTTAATATTATTTTCAAACATTATCGAAATGTGGGATTCAAATAAATTATTTTTAATAAAGATATTTTAGTATTTGTAATATTGTGACCCTGAAAGTCAAAACTTGATGACAAAAATTTTGAATTCATCAAATGAATTAATGCAATCAATATCATCACTTTACAAGGTTGTATTTAAGTGTTTTCAACATTTAAGAGCTCTCAAAGTCAGTTTTCTAATGCAATCCAAAATCTTATAAAAAAAAACCATGTATCTCCAATTCAAGATAAATTACAAATCTTAAAATAAATAATCATATCATTGATTATAATAATAAAACATTGAATTTGGATATATTCTTCACCAGATGAAATTGGTTTATTGGTTCCTTCATAACAAAATTTTGTTTTTTCAGTTTTTGATATCTTAAATTCCATTTAACATTCAATTCTTGAGCTATTCCTTAGCTATTATAAAAGAATATCTTATTTGTATCCTAATTCCTAACATTTATCAAAAAATTGAAAATGGCGGTTTTAATGTGAATTTGCATTCTCAATATCTATATCATAGAATTTTAAAATACCTGCATGCAGGGATAGTAATTCACTCAAAGTGCTCAAGTTCAATGAATGAAACAATTCATTGAACTTAATTTTAAACATTTGAATCCAAATTCAAATGAAATCTGTACTAACTGCATGATAATATTCAAACGTATAAACATTAGGACAGAAAAAAAAATTTGATTCTACAAAATTAGCCAGTGACACAGAACCATGAGCATTGTCCTTAATCCTATTGAGCCAGCCCTGATGGTCGTGTTAGCATATTTTTTCTCATTACAAGTTTTATCTTGCAAGAAATTTACCATTTTTCAATGGATTTACTTAACCAATTTAATATTTTTAAAAGAAGGATTAAGCATAAATGTTATATTTTACAGACTTAACATGTTATCATATATTCCTTACATTTAATTATCAATCTAATTGTTGTTGTTGTTGCTAATGCCACCTGTCTGATGTAGTCAGATCGAGGCCCACGAAATTCATCATGGCATCGGGCTAGATTGTACGCCTGTCATTAGCCGTAGCTTTGAGCACCATGCAGGTGACAGTACGATTTGGCTTGATTAGACCCCAATTTTGAGGGAGAGCACCCTGGGAATGGTCAGGGGCCTCCCACCTTTCATCCCCATCCATCAACCCCACGAGAAGACTTGCGGCTCGATGGC
Source organism: Trichonephila clavata (assembly GCA_019973975.1). Classification (NCBI taxonomy): domain Eukaryota; kingdom Metazoa; phylum Arthropoda; class Arachnida; order Araneae; family Nephilidae; genus Trichonephila; species Trichonephila clavata. Next base: position 59,777 of record BMAO01000156.1, on the reverse strand, counting down.
TATTTAGAGTACCCACATCCTGCGAAGACACTATACATTTACAAACATCCATGCCTTCTCCGAGATTCCAACCCAGGCCCTACAGCAAAGCAGTCAGTGTCACTAACCACTATACCCCTGATGGGCAACATCAATCTAATTAATGAACTTAAAAATTTTTTTAATTTAATTCAAATATTAAAAATTAGAAAAAGGTCTAGTTTTACTTTCAAAATATATAAATATCTTCCATTCTTAAGAAGTCTACCCACAAAAATACAGATTTTCAGAGAGTAAAGATTAAATATACATTTACATTTTGTTTATTCTTGTTATTTCCATTACATAAATACATAATATATACAGAAAGTGCAATTAATTCTTTAATCATATTTTTAAAGCAATTTCACTTGTCTGTTTTGATTGTAACCAATGCTACTATAAAACAGAAGTACTACTAATTTAGATGGTATTTAAAAAACTCTCAGTATACAAAATAAATACAACACAAAACGAAAAAACTTTGATAAACTGCACTTTTTTTATGTGGAAATAAACTATAAATATTATAAACATATAAGGCTGACAGATACTTTAACACAAGACTTAATGGATGATTAATCCTCTGCAATAAAACTATAAATAAAGAATTTCTTTGAATCTTCTTAGAATAGTTTGGGAATCCTTTTTGTAAAGGATCAAAAATCTTGTTAAAGTGAAGAACATGATGTCTCTCAGGTTTAGTAGTGTTTTCCAAATTTCATAGCACAATAATGATTTTATTTTGGCAAACTGTCTATTTTGATACAATGAAATGCAAAATAATTCTGATGAAATCACAAGCTCTGCATTCTGGACTGCTATCCATTATTTTAAACTGACAGATGTTTTTTTTTTTTCTAGACAAAACATTATACATTTCTGGTTAAAAAGTTTACAAATTTGACTTTTAATCTATTGTATATTAACCCATAATTCTTGATTAAAAGTTACACGATTCGCTCTCCAGTGCCACAATCTTTCACATAGGCATGCGTGTATTGGGAGGGGGGGGGGGGAGAAAAGACACAAATAAGCAAATTTTTTTTCTGAAATAAGTAAATTCTTCACAAACAATGTCAAAGTCCTTTTATTGCATTTCAAAACCCTCAGATTTATTGCAATGATAGCAGCACAAAGAAAAGAATTGCATTTTGGAAAGACATATACATACATCTGGGGCACTTAAAACACTGGTTGAAAGAGACAGATATATACGTTGGTGGCAGTTAAAGGGTTAAAAAGCACAATTCAAATCCCAATTACCTTCCACTAATTATATTGAAAATAATAGTTCAGAAATATAATCTGTACTTTTTATTTGTAACAAAAGGAAAAATATATATTTGACACAATGATGCATTGCTAAAGGTTTGATTTCAAGTAATATCAAATATTCAATTTGCAAAAATGACATGTGTTTAACTGAGAAAAATTTGACCAGTGAATTTATTTAAAAGAGGAATAAATGAGCATTGTATTAGAAGGCATGAGAGAAAGAATAGGTGGCTTATATGCAAAAGTATGGTTTGGGTTTTAAAGATAAATTTGTGTATATGAAAAGCTGAATATGATACCATTTCTTTCAATTTATATCTCAGAAATGACACTTTTCTTGAATACAACAAGAAAATTAAATCACTCCCTGTATGTTTGTGAATCAATTCTATAATAATCTTTTGAAGTCTAGAAGGCAAAGAATGAATAAAACCAGCAAGGTGAATGAGCAGTTTGGAACTTTCAAATTACTCTTAAAAAGAGGTTTCACTTCCTCCAGTAAGAGATTAGCATTCTAACAAAAATAAGACCAAAGATATTTTTTTTAAGAAAGTGCGTAGTTCTCATTTTATAATCTTAACATTTTTTTTAATTCATTTAAATTCAATAATTTTATTTTAAAAACATTGCAATTTGTACATTTCATTGTCAGAATGTGTTTGATTTTAATATATTGGTTTAATTTTGGAGAACTATTGACAAATTGGCAACCTATTTTAGAAGTTACCAAAATAATCACACTGGAGAACTCTATGATTCCCTTTTACCTCCAAAAAGACATTCCTTTTATAACTATTTCATAATGGTATTAACCAATTTGTCCATCAACCATCTTCGACAAGCAAAAAACCATTGATGAATGCTGTGATATGCAGCCAATAATGCAGAAATATTTCCACTCTCATACAAATCTTGTTCATAAGTTTTAGTTTTTTTTCTCCTATATTTTGTGAAAAATGATTCAAATTTGGGAGTAGGAAAAAAAAGTATTGGAGAATTTTTTAAGTTAAGTGATCATTCCATCAGAGAATGTCTTAATGGGCAGAATATGCCAATTTATTTAAAAACAGACAAGCCATTGCCTGAATAATACAGTTCTTAGATATATTACCTAAAATTTAACTGGAATTTTTGTGAAAGTAATGGAATTAAAACAATTAAATATAAATAAAATTTAGTCATTTATGTTAAAACACTTTGGTGCAGACTCTTTAAAATCTTCAGAAATTTATTGGTTGACAGGCGAGTGAGTGAATACTAACGTCACCCTATCCAGCCACTTGAGGGCTTTTAGCAACAGACCTCCTAATTTTGAACCATGGTCAACTGACGAGGACGACACCTCAGCTGATGCCTCCTCCTAACTTCCACACCACACTAATGGGTGGACATTTGAGCTCTCAACAGATTAAATGTGCATCCCCCCCCCCTGCACAGCAGGTCTTCAGCAGTACCAGGCTCGAAATCGTGACATGCTGCGGCCATGAGGCTCACCTTGACCCCTAGGTTACCACGGCCATTTACTGGTTCATATTTTTCATAACTACTGTATTTGTTCAAATCTAAGCCACCATCAATTCTAATCCACACACCCCAAATTCTCAACAAGTTTTTGCGAAAAATGAAAACAATGTAAAATGGTTTATTGATTTTCAATTTTACAAAACCAGACTAAATTGAAAATTAGAACTAATAAGGAGTGAATAATTAGTTATTTTACAAGTATTATAAAATTTAAATACATACATGAAACTGTAATTGTTCCATCAAATGAATTTTATTTCTTTTGATTCTAAGCCACACCTGATTTTTAGTAGCATTAATGTTGGAAAAAAAGTGTGGCTTATATTCAAATAAATATGGTATATTTCTAAAATATAATGTAGGAGCCTCCCTTTAATCAACATTTTCCCCCCATTTAAAGTTTTAAATATATACATAAGCTTACCATTCAGAATATCTTTGTTCAAGTAATCCCACAAGTCTTTCCCTAACACGTCGTAAGCGTTGCATTTTTGAGCTTTTGTTGAAAGCTGGATGTTTACGAGGCCTGCTACTCGAACATCTTTTTTTACATTCTTCAAATAACAAATTATCCATAACTGGTGTACATTGAAGGAGTGCATTAAAAGCAGCATTATTCTCACATAGAAATGATTCCAATGAAGAGCTATTAAAATAAGAAAAATTAAATCTTTTAGTATTATTTAATAAATAACTAATGATAAAATATAAAAATACTTCATGAAGAAAATTCTTTATGCAGATTCATATTTTTTTATAAATTTGAAATATTTATGTTATCACTGAAGATACAGCTATTTTACATAAAATACAGATGAGAATTTTAACCACAATTCAATATATATAGTGATGCACACACACTACTTTTAAGGAAAGAGCATTTTTAAAAAAACAAACAAAAGCACTAAAAATTAATTTTTATGCTGAAAATTAAAAAAATTTTGTCCATGAGAGTTGTGGTTTGAAACACTAAACCCCATTATTATATACACCACTACATATATATACTAGCTGGTATTCCCATTTTTTGCATAGGGGATTTGGGAAATATAATAAATGAGGTCCAATTTTTAAATAATTTTATGTGAGTTATAAATGAAACTAAGGAAAGAATGATAAATAGCAAAGTTTAATACAAATAAAAAGGAATTTCCCAGGCTTATATGACAAAAAATAATACAGTAAAAAGATAAGAGACAACAAAAATGGATGGATTTTTAAAATTGACTTTTTATTAATATTTCATAAACAAAAAATACTTCAGTATCAAGTTAAAAAAATGAATTCCAGTAATAATGTCAAGAAATCTCTTGTGAATACTCTTTTATATATTTCATGCTCATTTTTTTACGCAAAAACTTAAAAGCTGTCAGTGTGGGTAATAAAACAGGGATCAAGTTGATACCTGCCACTGATAGCGCTTGGTTTTGGAGTCTTGCTTGTCCTGGAAAGAAAGGCCCTCCTTCGGGCATCAGCTAGACGTTTGTTTCTCTGATGACAAGTCTCATTTTTTCTTTCCAATCGTTTCTTTTTCACTGTTGACGAAATTTTCCCTATTGCTACTCGTTTTTTGGGAGGCATAACGTTACATCGTGATCAAGCAACAATTGTTTTTAAATGTTTGATTGATTGATTGTATGAGATGTAGAGCAACACATTGGCTATTATTAACCTTGAATCTATAGTCTGATAAATAAAAGGAACAAACAAGGTCGGACGATAGTGACAGATAAAAGGAACAAACAAGGCCGGACGTGTAATGCGCAATTTCGTTGGCAGCACCTATTCCTATAATCTACAAACAAGGATGGGTTACTTTGATATTTTTGGCCTCTTTTTGAAAATCGCCAAGTTCATCGTTGGCTTAATTGAACCTACTAAAATCATTCTTGCTATAGCGCTTGTGCTGAAAGGTTCGTATATAAAATTCTAGCGGGGAGATTTATTGATTAGGTATTTTATAACTTTGAATTATAATGTTGAGAAATTTTATTTCCGTTTTTGTATTGTATTAATTTCCTGTTAAGTTTTCCATCATTTTAACATATTTGCTGATTTATGGAATTTCTAACTTATGTGAACAACTAAAAACTTTGATTCATAATTTTGAATTATTATTATTTTACTCTTTTTATATTGTATTTTTATTTTATTTTGTGCTTTGATTTGATATAATTAACATTTTCCGTTCATCGACTTTCTAGCTTCTGCCGTGTAAAAGCTCGATTCTCCAATCACGTGAATGTAAAAATTTTATGCTTTGATTATTTATAATGTTTTAATAATACGTTTTAAAATTTCCAGGTATTTACCATTGTAGTAATTCATTATTTTTTAAGTTCCTGCTGGGTGATTGCCCACTTGGCGGATCTCGTGAGTGTAAAACTTTTTCTTGTCGTTAAATCGAAAGTTCTATTGATTGTTATGAAAAATTAGCGTAAATATATGAGGTAAATTGTTTGGCTAAATTTTTAAATGATTGTGAGAATAATAATAGAAAATACAAATTTTCTGGAGGTGTTCTTGTAAAAGAAGGGTGCCCTGCTAGGATCCAACCAAAGGTAATAACGCTATTCTTAATAAGAAAATACATTTATTTAATTAAAGTAAGAAAAAAATCATTATTGGAATGTATTATCTATTGCAAAATTTTTATACGAATCACATGTAAAGATCTACACAATATGTTTAGATTTAACTTTCCCTTAACCTTTTCCATATCATGAGTGAAATTGTAGATTTAGATATTTAACACATTTGCTAACATGTGAAGCTTCCTAGACATATAAAAAAAAACTAGTTGTATAGAAATATCAAAGATTCTGTATTCCAATTATTAATGGAATATCTTGGTAGAATCACTCTTTATAAAGACTATTAAGGGATCAGTATAATATATTTTTCAAAGCATAATCAAGCATTTCAACTGGTTTATAAAACTTGTATAGAGTTCATTAAAGCTAATCTTGAAATGGGTATTGAAAAATCTTCAGTATTAGAATATGTATTCGGTTAATAGAAGTTTAATTGTACTTGACTAATAAGGAATGCTTTACTCTGTTGCTCATGTTATTACTAATAAATTAAATACAGGAAATATGTATTGTGTTTCAACATTCAGGGAGAAAGGGTGCCCAGTTAAAAATTAATTGCATTACGGCCAATGATGACCAAACAGTTTAACATGCTTTTAAAACATATTTCGGAATAGTGTTTGGCTTTGCAATTGGCACCTTCAATGCACTTGGAAGAAATGGTTAAATGATCTTGTTGTCCAATTTTGAAATGCGAAGGGAAATTTCTCTAGTAGCTCTTTTGGAAGGAATAAGTTCAATAAGATGTAAACAAATAATGGAAAATTTTAAAATTGCATCGACTGATAAAAAGCCTGCTTTCAATAAATATTTTGATGATAATTATTGTAATTCAGCCTACTAATAGTATAAGTCACGTCATCTACTTCTGCATGCCAATACTGATAAAAATATATATTGTTAATCTTTTCACAGTACATGAATGTCCAATTATTTTAAAATGAAAATTTAACTGTCAAGCAAATAGTTTGTTGAAAATACAGCATGACACATATTTAGCACATTATAGAATTTTAAATGATACTCTCTCCAGTTTATATCCTCACAACCTATTTCCATTTCAAAATGAATTAAAAATTCCTGACAGATATTAATGACCAGGCAACAAATTCTTGGTTTGTAAAATTGCAGACTAATGGAGATGTATTTTATGTAGTTAAAAAGATTATGGAAGCATTTCAGAAAGAGGTTGTGTGTGTGATCAATGCCATTACAGGTGTGTACAATTATCATGTTCAGCTTGGTATACATGTGAATGCTCAGATAATCATGCACCATGTAAACATATTAAGTTCATTCTTAAATTGTTTGAGAGATTCCATGTTGTTGAAAATGTTGAATATACTTCTTTCCATATCTCAGATAGGAAGTGTGGCGTGGGGTCTTCCGTCAAAGAAATATGTAATGACATAAGAAAAACCAGGAAACTGAACTTCTATTTGTAATATTGAATTGTTTTTTGCAAGGTAAAATAGTTCAAGAACAATTGTCTCAACATGCAATTCAGTAAAAGAAAGGTAAAAAGTAATTACTAAAGAATTATTTACCTGATCCTCTTATACCTACCTCCCAATCAGCATTTAAACTAGCAGTAAATATTTAAGCCAACTATTAGGGATATAAAAATAAAAACTCTGGGATGTTCTTTTTTTATTTGTCAAGAAAGAAAACATTCAAGCTCAGTCTAGTCAGCATTACTCAATTCAAAAACTATTTGCAAAAAAACTTAACTGTATCTTTAACACCTGATATATGCTTGTAGTGTTGTTTTATGTTTTCCAAGACATTTAGCTATGTTTTTATGGGGTAAAGTTGTATATTTTTATATCAGATGAGGAGGTAAGTAATTATCAAAAATAACCAAATTTTTGTCACAAATGGCTTTATGACAGTATATTAGAAGCATATAATTTAAAAATCATGCAGGATAGAGATTCCATTGCAGTTGAATGTTACCACACAAATTTTGGAAAGTGATGGGAATATGGTAATTTTTTATATCATTCATTCTTAATAAAATTTTAGGCAAAAAAATTGATTTATACTTTTGGAACATATAAATTTAGAAAATACATGTATACTTTTTGCAGGTAAGTGTTTAAATATAAAATATATATAATCAGGTGATGTTAATGTTTGCTATCAATACAAGCAAAAGTATATACTAAAGTAAGTAATATGTTTTAACTTATGTGTAAATAATTCTTAATAATAAATGATTCATCATTTTGATAATATTTGTGCCATTTGTTATACAGGAATAGACATTGAAAATCTGCCTTGCCTATTTAGAAACAGGTATTTCATCCATATGTTATATTTCATGGGCGATGAGGAAATTGGTAGTGAAAGTAATGATATAATGTGATTGCCTTTTTTATGGTATAGATGTACTAATAAGGATTTGTTTATTTTTTGTCCAGTAATGGACCAGTTTTTGATATACTATTTGTTTTATAAATACTTTAAATAGTTAAAGTTTTTCAGGTTCCTTTATATGTGTTCTGTGTATCAACCAGAGATGAATGAAGTAAATATTCTTACATCACTGAGAGTCTTGAATGACTTTTTGATCTTAAAGAGTGCTAGATGGGATTTTCAGCTGTGGTGACATATACATTATAATTGCATCACAGTTGAGAAAGACTTTCTAAAGCATTAAAGATTGTGTAGTGTAATTAATTAGTAAGTAATATTTATATGATGGGAAATGCAATATAAGTTAATAAAGACTATCAACAATATTAGTTACACAACACTTTTTAATACAGTAGGTATAATTCAAAACCATTTGAAAAATACAATGGTTTGTGCAGTAAAGTAGCTTAAAAGGTGGTGCATTCAGTCTTATGTCAAAGCGGTACAAGTAATAAATTTTTCTTAAATCAAAAAACCTTGTATAGTTGATTTTTCATAATTTTTACAAGTTCCATAAGTAAACAATCATTAGTTGCATAGTTATTTATATTAAAATTTTAACATTTACATCCAACATAAATACATGTAAGAAAAAAACGTTTAAGGGTCCCGTAGACAGAAATTCCAACTCTAAAACGATGAAAGCGCCCTCTTCTGGGAGGGGGGAATGGGCGTTCCTAAAAGAAAGGCCAAGTACTCATGAGTACTGGTCTTAATGATCGGAGGTAAATAGTTCCTTCATAAAAGATAAATTATATGCCTTTTTTTCTTAATTTTCAATATTTTCTTGACTTTGAAATAAACATTTTTTCCAAGCTATTATTTTTCCAAATTTCCATTTACTTGATCCCATTTTCTGATGATTATGTTCTGACAGCTGTCATGATAAAAGAAAATGACGTCACAGAATCATACAAGCCTCTTCTACAACAGTTGAGAGAGGTATTCTAAGTGCAAAGGGAGCTCGAGACAGGACCCCCCCCCCTCTCTTTCGCCTTCTATTTTTGTTCTTGGATGGTCCAGTTTACAACCAACTGAAGACTATTTATATGACAACTGACCCCTCTTTTACTGCCCACCCCATGGCAGTTTTCAATTACATGAAAACTGTGCCCGACATTCTAGTTGTACAAAGAAACTGCTTTTTTTTCCGCTGTTTCGTTTCTGTTTTGAGGAACATCAGTTTTTCATTTGAATTTTATAAAAATATAAGTTTTAGTTAAGGCAAAAACCTTTATATATATATATATATATATTTCTATGCATTCAAAACAATATTCTGTGATATTCTTCAATACTAAATTGCATCAAAATCCTTTTTTAAACAGTTTAATGACAAGAGAAATTTATAAAATTAATGGAATGAATAGTGTAATGTGATTTAAATTATTCTCTTTCCTGAAATATTTCAGGTCAGTTCTTTATTTCCGATTCAGTTCAATAATTTTATTTAAAAACGGTTTAAGACATGTAACAAAAAAAAATCTTATATAAATTTAATAAAGTACAGTGGCGTAACTACCAATGGGTTAGGTAGTGCCGTGCACAGGGGCCCTTGAGCTCAGGGGACCCTCACGCCTTGACCACCAAGCAAGTCGAGCTTGCGATAATTTCTCCCATAATTGAGGTATAAATATAAAAGATTGTTACATAGCTGTAATCATGGCAACTCCGTTGAAAGTAATTTCAAACTTGTAAGGAATTCCCCTAAATTCTTTCCTTTGTTTGTGTATAGTGTTGCGAATTTTACTTATTAAAAAGTTTATATTATTTTTCAATTTTTTCATTTTTCTAATCTTTACTTGAAAATAAACATCAAGTTCCATGAAATGTCTTACCATACATCTAAAAAAACTACACAGGAAGCTATTTCTTCTTGGTCATTTTATTTTTTATAACAATATGATTCATAATAAGCTATTTTCAATGTTTCACAATCTGGTATCTGCAACAGACTGATGTAATTTTGACCCCCCCCCTCCTCTGTTTTTTCGTGTGTTTTATTTTAAATAATTATAATAATTTTGTATTATATTTTCTTGTTTGTGCATATTCCTTTTATCATTTCCTGTCTACCACATGTCAAATCGAACCTGGGCAATCACTAAATTCACAAGAAAACTCATATGCATACATGTAAGTAGTTTGTAGCTTTGCTTTCCTATGTTCTGCAGAGCTTGACACAGGGCTGATGTGAACCAGCTTTGTATATATATATATATATAATACTCTAATATATTTTTAATTAATAAAACTACACCAATATTCTCTCTTTTTTTGCACCAAGACCTTTGGATACCTAGCTACGCCACTGATAAAGTATATTGAGTATTGGTTTTGGGACCCACACAATTTTTTGGAAGAACAGTTTTGGTGTTGGAATTTCTAATATAAATACAGTTACAAAAAAAAGGAACGAGTCTTACAGTAGTCGCATATGATGTGTAACATGACATGTTATCCTGGTAAATACGCAATAGTAAGATAAATCCTGGAAAAAATTAATCGGGTATGATTGGAAATAATTTTCTATCAAATAATTTTATCTTTAATGAAAATTTTATTTAATTAACACAAAGAGTCATGTAATTTTTTAGCAAAAATAAATATTCTTGTTCAATTTGGGGAAGACACATACACAATAGACTTATGATGACTAAAATCTGATACATATACTTGAGATTTTAAAGTATTTTATAACCTTTGAAAAACAACGTCAATAACAGTACCACTGTTAGCTGTCGATATATTTCGGTTTGTGTTCATTTCGAGCTTGAGCTCATCATTCAAAAAAGCTATGAGCGGACAATCGTAAAGTTACCCGACTAACAAACAGATTTGGTAAAGCAGTAATTGGTTCGGCCGTTTGTTTCTGAGAGATTTGTGTTCGTTGCAAAAAAAATACCTGCTGCGTGGAGTTGAATTTTGTGCAATTCTTTTCGGCTGTACTCCTTTAGTTTTTAATTTTTTTTCTCACGTTTCTTTTGTCGAAAATCTCGCATACATTCTGCTTTGGATTTACTCGTCTCGGTAAATCACAAAATCGTTTTAAAGTTATTGTATTCCAGATTTTAATTTCAATTAACTTTTTTCACTAATCATACTAAATATTTTTCTTATTTATCACACTAATGTTATATTTTTAATATCACAAACAGAAACCAGCAATATATTTTTAAAAAAAATAAAAATAATTTAAATCAGCTTTTAAAACCGTGGAGGATTATATACCATAATGACTAAAGACGCGAGATTCCCAAGTTCAAAAAAGGTCATGAAGAATACAAAGAAACTGTAAACTCAAGTGTCATTCTCGCTATCCGATCTTGGCTTAGAAGAGGGATGGCCAACTCAAATGACCTTGCGGGCCACTTCGGAAAAACATTATAATCCTGCGGGCTGCAAACAAAAATTATATATCTTTATATTATATTTAGACCCATCACAAACATTTATTGGAATGAAAATTTAAAACGGAATGAATTATTATTGATTTCATTATTTTTCATCTATACAAGCATAGATAATTTATAATAATAATGCAAGGATCAAATATGTCTAATTCTAGCAATAGGCAGCGCGATGGAGTTACAGGAATCGAGTGTGATGCTGCGCTGCAATACCGCACACTTCTAAGAATGTATTAAAATAAAAGAAAGGTAATAAAATAGAAACAGTTATGAAGTATATTTGTTACAAAACACTACATTAAAAACAAAAATATTGTACAAAATAATCATATTTTGTAATGAATCTCGAGGGCCGCAAAATTATTCAAGGCCGCGGCTTGGCCACCCTTGGCCTAGAATTACGAAGTCTGTCGCAAATAACATATAGGGCTCTAGAGCAGTGGTCTTCAAACTTTTTCAACTCAAGGAACCCTTTGAACTTGAAAGTGTTTTTGTGGAACCCCTAGAACTAAAAAGTGTTTTCGTAGAACCCCTAGAACTAGAAAGTGTTTTCGTACAACCCCATTCCAATCAGAATTTCCCGGGATTTTTGGGGAAAATCTCTATATAATTCCTCAGATGTCAAACATTCAAATTGTGGAGTGAGTGAGTGAATATTAACGTCACACTGTTCAGCTACACGAGAGCTTTTGGTAACGGACCTCGTAATTTTGGACCATGGTCAAGTGACGGGGATGACACCTGAGATAGCACCTCATCTCCTAACTACCACACCACACCACACCAAAGGAAGGACGTTTGAGCTCTCGACAGATTTAACGTGCATCACTCCCCTACACGGTGGGTCTTTAGTGGTGCTGGGCTTGAACTTTAAAATTGTGGAACTATTTGCCTGTATTTGTACTTGCAGTGCATTCTTCATAGCGCATTAACTTAGAATTCATTTTGAGAAAAAAAAGCAGTGATGAGTTATCTTGAATAATATATGAAACACATGTATAAATGAAAATGCAAAATGTAGATACTGCTTTCCAGACAGAAATTTTTTTTAAAAAATTTTCTGCAATGTTATTTCTAAGTTGAATTTTCAGTGAAGGAAATAAAAACGGAATAAAAACATCAGTAGCAATAGTAAATAAATTAATTGAAATTTATATGTTTTAAGAAGAAACTATTAATGTTACTAAAAATATTCTTAAAATTATGGAAAACTTTCTGATTTATTTTAAATTAATGGTATTTCATCTTCGGAATATTTGAATCTTATTTAAAATGCGATGATCAATAAATCCATTTAGTATGTGGAAACTTTCACAATATTTGAAATGAACAGCGGAACAAGAATTTAGAAAAAAAGAAATACACACTTTTCTTTCCAATTCCTGAAATTCTGTCCTATATTCTTTTTTCGTTTAGCCGAAAGAAATAATCTTTTTTTGAAGCTGCGACGATGATCCATTTTATTTAATAACTGAAATAAACTGTGCAAAATAAGTTTTAAAACAGCTGATATTCAAATAACTTTAACTTGGAAAAAAACACAGGAATTTCAATTTTGGAGATATGTAAGAAAAGAATGCGAAATCTGATTCAATTTATCCTGACGATTCAAATGCATTTAATAAATATTAATTGTTCATTTTAATTATTAATAAAATATAACTTATTTAGTATATATAAATAATTTTAAGAAAGGTGGAATAAAAAACAGAGGATAGCTTTTTGTACAAAACGTATTTGTAGTTATTTTCAAGCACAGACTCAAACTTTCCTAAGAATGATGTAATTGTAAATAGTATCTTGAATGCCTATAGATTCTTAGAAAACAAGACCCATTTGGGGGGGGGACATCTCTGTTACACAATCCCCCGAAGAGTCATAAATTACCCCCTTTCACCAAGGGAACGCAGGGAAAATTTCATGTATCCTTCCGCAAGAAGGCGGAGTTACAAGTTTACTTTCCCCTCATTCCAAATATGCGATGCTGACTTATTTAATTACTCGCAAATAAATTAGTTTAAAAATTTTAAAGTATATGCGTTTGAAAGAGCATAAAAAATAATGGATTTCCGCTGAAAAACTTTTTTTATCCGATAATTGAAAATATTTTTATGATCGTTTCAACGCACTAAATGTAAATTTTCAAGCTTTTAATAAATATTTAAAAATATTTAGAATTTTTTTTTAAAAAATCGAAATCAAGAGAAACATTAATTTTTTTTTATCTTTAGGATGCATTTTGTTTCATACAGTTAAAAGCAATACCTTAGACGTAAATTAAATTATAAGAAACTCCATAGGATTAACATTACACTGGGGTTTTCGTGGTGGCGTGTCACCGGGAGCCTTAACAGTACATGTTTTGTAAAGAAAATTGGGAAACTGTATTTCTTTTTTTAAAAAAAGGTATAAAGTATTCATTCAGTTTTGAAATCCTAGAAATATTATGTAAGTCAATTATTTCTTTGCTACTTTCCATTATAAATGATTCTGTTGTAGCTAAGTTCATCCAAAATCGTTTCCTTCAACCACATAAATTATACTAGAATCCTAAGAGGGTTTTCAGACAAAAATATAACTTAGTTCTTGGTTTTGCTAGTTATTTTTATAATGCTTGATATTCAGCTTAACAAATATTAATTTTTTAAAATACTATTAATACTTCAATATTTTCGCGATTTATACTTTTAAAATTATTACTATTTACTATTAAATTTATACTATTTAAAAAATAATTTTCCGGATGTGCTAACTTTTGAAGACTTTCAGAAATATATAAAACCTGCAGCTAATTGATGAATTGAGGCTTCACATAACAAATAGCGATCTTACATCGATAGATTAAATCAGTCGCATTAAAATAGAGAGATAGCTTTTTATTGGACCTCGTAAAAAAGTTTGTTAATGTCTCTGTCTCAATTGCTACTATTACTCTTATTCAAACTTGCATAAAGACTTCTATTTTTCTTTGGTGATCTTTTTGACAATCACATCGTTCTGATTTTTAAAAAAATGCATTAAAATAATTTTATTATTATACTAATATTTTATTTTACTAAAAGGATGAAATTCCGTAGAACTATTAATCTTGGGAGGGTTTTATTTGAAATTAAAGAAGATATTGCTGCAAAATAAAAGATTCGCAATAATATACTTTAGTATTCTGATGATATATTTCAATTATTGTGAGATGAATGAAAGAAATGCATTTATTAATTTCAGTAATGAAACATATGTAAAACGAAATACAAAACAGGCTCGGATGTGTGTAACAAGAAAAAATTTGCTTGATAGTAAATTGAGAGAAACTCAGGAACGATCACAACAATCTCATATTAGAAAGAGCTGTACGTTTTTTAATAAATTCTGACGGGATTTAATAAAAATTTTGGGAAGGCTGGGCATGTTTTTCAAAGATTTGTCTGATGATTATAAAAAAGAATTCAAACAACACCTTATTTATTAAAATTTATCCGATAAATATCTCCGAAATTTAATATTTAACTATTGGATTCAGTTTATTGATTAGCAATAAAATAAAGAAATGTTTAAAAAATTTGCTTAGTATAAAAAATGCATAAAATAACAATTAAATACCATGAAATTAGTAAAATTAGAAACCTGTGTTGCTCCATGACCCAATCGATCAATTTAAAACATTGTCAGCATATATATACGAAGGCTGTTCAGAAAGTATCGATACTGAATTTATTCTATTTATTCCAGAAAACCCCTAGCGGAGGGACTGTGTGCATCATGCACGTGCATGTTTCACCTTGTCTCACAAAATTCGGCAGGTCTGTACAGCGCGCCGTTCAGTCACACTGACTTCTTTCACGTGGAGTGTTTGCGTGCGTTCGTCGAAAAAAGAAAAAGTGTGAAAACACTGATCAGCGAATCTGTATCAAGTTTTGCTTTAAGCTCGGTAAAACGGGTAACGAAACCTACGAGATGATGAAAACAGCATTTGGAGATGAGTTGTGCTCGGGTTTTCGAGTGGTTCCGACGATTCAAGGAGGGTCGTCAATCAGTGAACAGTGATCCCCGTTCTGGACGCCCATCCACCTCTCGCATTGAGGACACGATTGCACAAGTGAAGGCTGTGGTGCACTCTGATAGTCGTTTAACAGTCCGAGAAATTGCACAGGAGTGTCACATTTCCGTAGGATCATGTGATGAAATTTTGAGAAAGGACTTGAACACGCGCCGAGTGTCTGCAAAGTTTGTGCCGCGTCTCCTCACTGAGGATAAGCAATTCCAACGACTGGCAACATCTCCTGATTTTTTCCTCTTTCCCAAGATCAAGAACACCTTAAAGGGACACCGGTTTCAGGAAATTGAAACCATAAAATAGAATTCAACACAGCAGCTTCAGGCCATCCCAAAGTCTGAGTTCCAGAAATGTTTCGAGGACTGGAAACATCGTTGGGCCAAGTGTGTTACTGCCAATGGAGCATATTTCGAAGGAGATTGACTCAAAACCTGTTTATGTATGTATGTTTTTGCATAATAAATTCAGTCTCGATACTTTTTGAACAGCCCTCGTATACCTGATAAGGTTTGGGCTAAAAAAACAAATTAAAAACTTCCTTACTGAGATCACTATGTACCCTAAGCTTAACATTTATAAAAACAAAATATAGACCTTTATAAATCGTTTCTAGGTTTAAAAAGAAGGGGGGGGGGCGACATTGTTTTAGCGAAATGATTTTATGTTCATTGCAACAATATGCTTATAACATTAATTGAATAATTCCAAATGAGTTAAAATGGCTAATAATTCTATTAGGGATGTTTAAATCACATAAACCTTAAAGTAAGCCGCTTTTCAAGATTTGGCTGTGAAATAAGCAATTATGAGCTGCCGATCCCTGCTTTAGGGGTGCGAGAGATTCTAAAGATGAAAAGGCGGAGACAGAGAGTCTTGATTGCCTTCTCGGAAAAGGGAATGATTTACTTTTGACATTTATTGGAGGCATCTGGTCAAAGTGGTTCAACAGTATCGGGGCTTAGAGGTGTGGTCTTCCTAGAAAACTTTTTGAAAAAGCAGTTAGTTCCATTGACACAATGCAGAGTAGAATTCAAGCTATCTTGAATGACTACCACGTGACATAGATCTATAGTTATACTGAGAACAGCAATATTTTCTTCCTCAATTGATTTATCTGTAAAGCAGTTGAAATGATTTAAAAAAATTCATACACATCATAAGGGGAAAATCAGATATATAAACGAAGCAAAGTTTTTATAAGAATGTAAATACGCATTAAAAATAGATCTATCATAAAATAATTTGAATCAAATATAAGCTGAAATTAACTATGCAATTATTAAGAAAAACGTCGGAATTTAGTGAAGAAATTTCTATGTAAAGTTCAAAAAGTATTTTTCATGTTTTTTCCTGCGTTCACATAAAATTGAATAAGCGAAATATTTTATAAAGCTTTGCAATAAAATTCCATGTGTAAGAATATTAACAATTGTTAAATACAGTTAGATCATTTTTACAAGTGGTAAAAATACAGCAAAATTGCATTTCATATAATACATCAATATCTTTTTATAATCCTAAGAAAAACTTTTCTTATTAATATATAATTAATTATTTAACGTATGTTCAAATTTTGAAACGCTAGCAAGTAGTAAATCAGTTGAAAAATGTTTCGGATGGTACCAAGTAATGAGATACGCACAATATTATTTATAAGTTCTAAAAAACATGTCTACTTTGCTAGAAGGGTTAGCTATCCAAAATACTAAATATTATGAAGTACAGACAATTAATTGCACAGGAAAATCAAACATATACAATAATATAAAATTTTTCATGAAACTAGTTTAGCTGTTAGTATTTTTGTTTTTTAATCTTTTTTTTTTAAAAAATACGTATATTTCCGAATACGGTGAAAAATGTTTAACACGAAACTGATTATTTTGGAATTGAAATATTTTTTCGTGTTAAAGAATATAGTTAAAAAACAAACATATTTCTCCAAAATTAAGTTTATTTTTGAATGAATATTTTTAATAATTAATTATTAATATTAATTTAATAATTAAATTTTTATTAAATATTCATGTATTTAATAAAAATCAATGAAACAAAAACATTCATAAGAACTTAAGGAAATTTATTGCAAAATTTCAAATTTTTTGAAAAACAAAACATTTATTGAGTTTTTGGAAAATAATCTGATGAAAAAAATTTACAAGTTAACAATGGCGTTACGTAGAATATTAAGGCCTACGTGCAAAATCAGATTTTGGACCCCAAGCCGTATCTTACAAAAAATTGCAAAACCGTAACACACCGGGCTTTGCCCCCCCCCCCCCCCCACACGATGCGGGAGCGTACATTACGCCACTGATATCAAACATCGTTTTGCTTAGAAATCTAGCAAATCTTTCAATTTTGAATTTCTTTGGTAATCTTTCTGCACGAGATGCAAATACTATAGGCCCAGACCTAGTTAGGGTCTGATAAAAGGCCTTTTTGTGCAGAGGTGGATTAAGCGGCCAGGGGCCCCAGGCGTTTGAATGGGCCCTAAACCTGAGCAATTCATACCATAAGATTTGTACAATTTATACGCACAGCACATTTATACTTCTTTATATTTAGAACAGTAAGCAGGAGACTTAAGACTTCTTGAGGCCCTGGGCCCTTTCGCAAAAGTAGACCCTGAGCCTCTGCACAAATGTAGGCCCCCAACTATGACGCATAAAAGTAGACTGCGTAGCATACGTTGTCAAATACTCGTACAAACCCCAAACAAATAAATGTGTATAACTTACAATTGCACAAATCGGCTAGGCCTATATAAGGATGACGGTCATCACATGTAGCCAGTTGACATATTATCCGAAATTCCAAGTTTTTCGGAGAATATACCACCGGAAAAAACAGTCGAACGTTGAAATTATTCGAAACATGATCTTATTAAGGCTGAGTCGAAAACGAGATGAGGCCCCCAATGTGGCCGAGGCCCTGCCCCAGTTGGTACATGCCTTAAGACGTCCCTGACAGTAAGTATTAGAACTTTTTGCTAAATTTGGATAAAATATTGAAAATTATACAGGTCAGTCATTTGATAATTCAATATGTCCAGGTAATACTCAAGTCTACAGGCACATATTAAACTACAGTTCAAGCGCAACTTTTTTTTTTTTTTTTTTGTGCCAGTCACTCCTTAAATTTAGTAGAAAATTTTGCAACAAAAAATGTAGCGATGTGATTAAACATATTATGCTGCCCAGAAGATATTCATTTTTTCTCTGCATACCCCCCCCCCCATCTGTAATCGAGTGGTAGCGTGTCGCGCTTTCACGCTTTCACACCACGTTCAGGGTTCAAACCCCGGGCTGCCAAGGTCGACTCAGCCTTTAATCCCTTCAATGGGTCGATAAAATGAGTACCAAGCTTGTGCTCGGGAACTAAGGTTTCGCGCCAGACTGACCACCTGACCGGAATATGAGGCCATGCTTCTCAGTGCCCAAGATCACGAAAACTGAGATGGGCACAGTAGGCCTTGGCCCTCTAGTGGGATATTGCACCACTGAAAGTTGAATTTATCAACCCATCATTGGCGAATATTAATAAAATTCTGGAAAGAAGTAAACGTGCAATATCGGTGATAAAAGTTTTAGGTACATGATGGTCAGCAAAAGGAGATGTCGTACGAGCTAAAAGACTGTGTTATACGCATGCAAGAGATACCCTGGCCGAAATCCGTGACGCGAATGAGGGGGGAAAAGGTTCAATAGTGAAGGCACAACTTCCCTTTTGAAACAGATGGACAAATATGAAATTTACCTAATGACCTGATTTTGAATATCTTACTGCTGAGAATAATTGCTACAAGTAAATAGTTGCAAAAAGTTGAGTGAATTATTAAAAGGCTCTAGTCTACCAAAATATCTAGAATATTATATCCAAAATTTCGGACATGAATTCGGAAAAATCATTTATGAATTTGAAAGAAGGGAAAATTTCACAGTGAATTCATTTTATGTCATATGCGATAGGACAATAACAGAACTATCCCGAAGAGCTGAGATATATGAAACTGTTTTAGAACACACCTAACTGTATTTTTGAAGAGAGATTATTACCTAAAATTAAGAAGAAAGCTCTTATACAAAGACTAATGAATATTTATGAAGATGGTATTGAATCTTTTAATTTTCGCGAAGTATTGGATCAGTTTTTACGATTTTTGAAAGAAAACTAAAATACATTGAAAACCCCACTAGAAATTTATCGAGTTGCTAAAGAAATGGTATCAGGGGCGGCTCTAGGGCCGGACAAACCGGACCCCTGTCCGGAGCGGCAAATTTTAAGGGCGGCATTTGGATCGAATTTGGAAAATATTTTTTAGTGTTACAAAAAGTTTGTTATATTTTTCTGAAATATGGGTGTGAATTTTATATTTCATTTATCGTGCCTTATTTCTTTATTTTGTACTCTGAATGTTTAATGTCAGTTGTCTTTTGTGTTGAAACTTTAAGGGTTCGAGGCGGGAGTATATGTTAAATCATGAAATTTGATATGCTTACACATCTTTCACTGGTAACTTTCTCAACATCCAGGAGTGAAGTCACAATAGACATTCCTTTCACCCATACGATGTCCAGTGTCATGGATGTCCAGTTTTTAATGGATATAGAGCCACAAGAGATGTTTTTAGTCTTGAATGTAGTTACTATTAGTTAAAATATATACTTGTGATCCCCACCATCAGTAGACTCTTTTTCGAAGAACTTGGCCCACTGAAATGGGCCATTTCTTCTCTTACATTTTACTCGTTTGAAATAATAATAGGTAATTATGTACTTAATTTCGAATTATTTTGTATTTTTAAGGCTTAATATATATATAATATATATATATATATATATATAT